>MCJB01038456.1:161943-214213 GCA_002018475.1 Nicotiana obtusifolia
TGGAGAATCCGGGGAAAGAGCATTGGGAAGCTGTTAAGTGGCTTCTAAGATATTTGAGAGGTACATCCAGTATTTCACTTAGTTTTGGCAAAGGCAAAGTGAATCTGCAAGGTTTTGTGGATGCTGATCTTGGTGATGATGTGGACTCGAGCATGAGCACATCCAAATACATTTACACCGTAGGTGGTACAGCAGTGAGTTAGATGTCCAGGCTTCAGAAGTGTGTTGCTCTTTCATCAACAGAGGCTGAGTATGTGGCAATAGCTGAAGCTGGAAAGGAGATGATATGGCTGGAAGATTATCTGGAAGAGTTGGGCAAGAAGCAGAGCGAGAAGATTCTTTATTCAGATAGCCAGAGTGCCATATAGTTGGTGAAGAACCTAGTCTATCATTCGAAGACAAAGCACATGAGAAGACGCTATCATTTCACTCGCAGGGCAGTGGAGGATGGTGATATGTGTTTGGAGAAGATAGAGGGTGCAAAGAATCCAGCAGACATGTTGACGATATGTGTTGATGTTGAGAAACTGAGGTTGTGCAAGACCTCAGTTGGTCTTCTGTAGCCTGTTTCTACAGATGGTGCGGTGTGGTGAAGATATGTGATGGACTTGAATTATTTCCTTGTATTTTTAGGAAACCCATAATCCCTATAGGTTTAGGAAAACTCATTGTCCTCATAGATTTGGGAAAGGAAAACCTATAATCCTAGTCAAATTGGGAGACCTTTCTCTTATAGGTTTGGGACCATTTGGGATCTATATATAGGCTGTACTGTTTATTCTCCTTTTATTATAAATACCCTTAATTATTAATATATATAAATCCCGTCGCCGTGTAAGTTTACCCTAACGGGGTGTTACCACGAAATAAATCTCTCACGTTTTTTTTCTCTCTCTACCTTAACTTTTCTCTCTTCAAGATTTCTTCATCTTCTTCATCAGTTCAGAGTGTTTGAGTGAATCGATCCTAACAAGAATTTTTCTGCACCTACTTAAATACATTTTTGAGAGGGGCTTCACCTTTGAGAAAGAAAAACACGACTACAATACGTTGGAGCTCGAATTCAATAAGAGTTTTTCCTTCTTTTATTTATTTTAATAGTTTTATATTTTTAAAAACTTGTATGATTGTTGACGTAATTATGAGTGGCTAGATTTCTAATTAGTTCTAGGGTCATGGGTGCTACATGAACGTTAATGTTTGATGTTTGAGTTGATTATATTAATCTATCATATTGATTTATTTATTCAATCCTAAGTTTAATTATTTGATTGTTTGTCTAACTATTGTATACTATTTACGAATTAGGAATTGAACTCGAAAGTAAAAATTTAGATTGCAATAGGATTGAATAATAAAGCAAGTTCTTAAACCTGAGCATCGGGAAACGTATTTGCAGCTAGGATATACATATGCCTAAACGTCTTGCTTGTTTATTATATATATAGGAGATAAGAATTTGTACTTGTTAGTTATAACTCTATTGACATATAGGCGTTAGATAAACGTGGATAGCGAGTACGGACTTAACAGATTCTTGTGAACAATTTTAACCTTGTCAAAGAGTAGACTAGATAATTCAATTAATCAATTTAAATGGATAACTCAATGAAATTATTAGCTAGCCTATAACCCTGGAATACACCGTCTCTTATTGATTTTTACTCTAAGTTGCCTGCGTGTTTCGTTCGATCTCTAGTTCTGATTATTTGCTTTTAAATTCTTGAAGTAGTTTAGTTAATCACCGTCACTTTTGAAAAAAAACTATATTACATGATGAGATCACTAGATGTGCCATATACAAGAAAATTTGTGATTACATTCTCCTACATCTTCTTTAACGTGGCGCGAGAAATGTTGAAATTAAGTTCTTTGTGTTTACCCTTAAAATCAGTTACAATTGAATTTATTTGCAATTTTAAAGATATGTGATTTAATTTGATACAAAAATAAAAAACCAAATTGAAATTAAAATTAATGATAAAAAATGAATACAAACCACACAAGTTGGGCAGTGTTGGTCTTGTAGGTTGATTTCCCTTGGGCCAAGAAACATTGCAATCGGGGTCGGAAAAAGAATAATCGGACAATAATCGCTAAAAAGATCAGTATACTGCTTTTTTAATAATAAGGAATATCCTCTGTACAAATAATTAGACCCCCCTTTATATAGTAGAGAAATCCTACTTTAGGTATAATTCCGTATAAGGCAAAAAATCTCCTGATTTGCTAAATAAGCTGTTCCATTGATTCGTGCCGAGATTCCCGCCATGATGCTCGACCTGTTACGGATATTTTGGCCTTCTGTTATTTTGGTTTGACGATCTTCCCTCGAGCATGTTCGGGCTCAGGGTCGGTTCTGAATCACGGACTCAGTGTTCTCGAGGACAGACATTTTAACCTCATGTTCTACTTCAATGAAACTGGGGGTCAATCTTCAGCCCTTCGCGTTCCGAGCCCGATCTGCCAAGCAATAATCGAGCCCGATTTTGACCGTATACAGATAGTCCCCTCATTTTTCGAAGAGTAATAAAGAGAAATGATATGAGCCTCAGATTCTCACCATACGAGCTCCTGATTCTTGCTCTAACGCGTGACGACAGGCTCAAGACCTAAGTGATGAATAGTAGAAACGTCTCATTAGTGCAACCTTTAAGGCATTAAATACGTGTCAGTTAACGGTCTGCCATTTCGGGATGTGAACCGCCATTTTGAGAAATTATAAATACCCTCCTTATCCATTCTTTGGAACCTTCACATTCAAATAATCGTGTTTTTAAAGAAACGTCATCACTCTCATCTTCAAAACCTCTTGCCTGCTGGTTTTCTGAAAGCCTTCGTAAGCTATCTGCGAATTATAGCATCTTTTTTCTTCCTCTTCTATTCAAAAGTAATGGCAAAGACCTCAAAATCCGTTCCCCAAAAAGAAATTCCTTCTTCATCGAAACCGACTGAGAACATTTCTCCTGTTGTCACCGAGGAACCGATATCGGAACCTCTCCTAAAAATGTTCATTCCCTCGGGGTGTCCAACTGGAGCTAATTACAAGGTTGAGAAAACTTTCTTGATACCGGCTCGAAATGATCCGGTCTCGAGGTACATTTGTTCTGTCACCGATAGTGTTCTCGATAAGGTCAAGGAGGACTGCAACTGGATCGGTAAATTTGTGGTGGTTCCCGTGCCTGAGGAAGCAATCACTACCCACGTGGAGGATTTTTTAAATGTTTAGACTAATACCTTCACGTTGGGCCCTTTGGACCCGGTCATCATTGCCTTTTGTAAAAGGCACCAGGTGACACTAGGCCAAATTCATCCCTCCTTCTGGAGGATAGTTATCCTCCTCCGCTTTTTTGTAAATAAGATCGAAGGATGTCCTTTCACCATTGATCACCTCATACGTCTGTACAGTCCCCGAATCTATCGAGGGGGCTAATAAAACTTTCCTGTCGGGCCAGTAAGGCCCTGTTCTCAAGCATCGACGAGGATCGGGACCGAGGTTGGTTGGGCCGATTTGTTCGAGTGAAAACATCGGACCTCATCTCGGCCGAAGACATCTCATTCCCTGAAAAATGGAACATGAAGTGTAGGTATCTTTTGCCTTTAGGAATTTGTTCATCATTTCCCTTTTGTTCTTCTTCTAATCAATTTTCTATGATGCAATCGTCGCTCTAATGTCGGATGCAGTTCCTCGACTCATGGAATGGGTGAAGGGGATCGTATCGCAAAAATCATATTCCGAGTGCGCATGGCGCGAGCTTTCAAAGGGCCGATGGGAGGAGTAGTCTCATGGTGAAATTTTCTATTTAAATTACACTCGACTTAATTTTTACGCCGTCGATTTCTGACTTGCTTTGCTTCTCTTTTGTAGGTTTATCTAAAGATGTTGAAATGAGGCTTCCACCCATGGATGATGATACTTACGTCGAGCTCCCTGCTCCGAAGCAAGATAAAGTGAAGAAAAGGAAAAGGGCTCCGAGTTCTCCGGGCATCAAGAAGAAGAGACTAAAGAAAAGATTGGCGCATAAGCCAAAAGGAAGTGCCATCGGTCAATCATTGTCCCCGGACTTGCTCCATCTATTGAGGGATGAGTTCGAGGGAGAGGATGAAGACTTTGACATAGTGGGCAGTGCGCCGTCCCAGCTTGAAGGGCAAGGAGCCTCCAAACCAGGGGTAGGTGAAGCCGATGTTCATCAAGTCGGGGAAGCCGAGGTGGGGGCAGGAGCTGAGGCTTCCCTTGACTGAGATCGTCGATTTGCCTTCGTTCACAGAGTCGATGTTTAATGAGGCCCAAGTAGCAAAAGAACGCTCCCTTGAGGAAACCCGTAGATCGAAAGACCCTTTCCGTGGTTTCTTCGATGGTGTGGACTCGATGGCCACGGAGGACGCTATTGGGTTTGCTTGTTTTAGTCCGAAATTGGTCGATCGATTCCCTGCCCGGACTGCATATCCTGATCAGAAATGCACGATTATTTTTTCCCTTCCCGAGGATGACCGGGTTCTTTCCGCCCCCGTAGGGGTGGCCAGTTACCTTCAGTGCTTAGTGACCGAAGAAGATCAAGACAAAATGAACGAGGTGGAAGCACCCTGCCTGTTCAACGAAGCTCAACAGGCGTTGAATCGGGTAACTGGGGATATCCTTTATTATGTACTTAGATTTTATCATAAGCAATCGTAATATTTTCCTTTGTGCTTACAGGACTCGGTACTTCACCACGAGGCTTTTCTCTGATACTGGGAAGAGTTCAAACGCCACGAGGCCGAGACTCAGGAACTTATTAAGATGAAAGACACCCTTAAACTTCTCAATGAACAGCTTGAAGGGGAGGCAAAGAGCCTCCGTGCAGAGCTGGAGGTTTCTCAGAAGGATCATGCTGACATGGTCGAGCAGGTAAAAGTTTTTGAAGTGAGTGATGACAAATTTGATTCAGTGACTGATTGTCAAAATATGCAGGTCCAGCAAAAACTCGATCGGATCGATCAGCTTTGAATAAGCTTTGTGCTTTTGAGTTTCGTTAACCCGGAATGACCTTAGCCTTTTAATTCAGGCGTTGTCAAATAAGCTTCATGCCCTCAGATTTCTTTAACCTGGAATGACCTTACGTTTTAATTCGGGCATTGCCAAATAAGCTTTGTGCCCTCGGATTTTGTTAACCCGAAATAACCTTAGCCTTTTAATTCGGGCGTTTCCAAATAAGCTTCGTGCCCTTGGATTTCGTTAACCCGGAATGGCCTTAGCCTTTTAATTCGAGCGTTGCCAAATATGCTTCATGCCCTCAGATTTTGTTAACCCGGAATGGCCTTAGCTTTTTAATTCGGGCGTTGCCAAATAAGCTTTGTGCCCTCGGATTTTGTTAACCCGGAATGGCCTTAGCCTTTAAGTTCAGGGGTTGCCTAATAGGTCTTATGCCCCCGAGATCTAATAACTTGGACCGTCTAAGTTTAGTTTTCGGACGGCAGTCCACGAGTGAGAGAGTGATTATTCGAATTCAGGTTAAGGCGGCCCTTGGGATCGTTACCTTTGGGGGATCGTAAGCAGGGAATTCCTTAAGAAATTTAAAGGAAAAGTTTTAAAAGAGACGATGTCTGCAAAGAAGAGACTTCTCCTTATTCTTGTGTATAATAGTAATGTATGTGTACAAGTTTTGTGTCAGGGTTCGAGCAGTCTATGTGAGCACGGTTCATTTGACCGTTTGGCCCTTACATTGAATCTTATTAATCTTCAACCCTTCAATCCGGAAGTCTCTTTCCGTGCTAAAGTGGCCCCCAGGTATTGGGGGTAGATCGAAGAAAGGCCTCAAATACTGTTTTCACCGATTCGTTACCGGCCTTCGAATATAAGTTAGCATGATTTACTTGTTAACTCATTAAAAACCTTGCCGTAAAACCCATTTGGGACAAAACCGGTCCAAGGAAAAAAGAGTGCAATGTGTGCTTTTAGACCTAACATCTCATATGGTCCCTTATTTGCTACCTGCAAGCGTTAGTTTATAATGTAATTAAAATATAAAGAACGGGGCCGTACCTTAGCAGTAATACCGCTTTAAGTGAGTTATATTCCAGTTGTTCGGTAGTTGCTTACCGTTCATTGTTCCGAGCTTGTAGGATCCCTTTCCGGTGATTTGGATGATATGATAAGGTCCTTCCCATTTCGATCCCAGCTTTCCCTCGTTCGGACTCCGTGTGTTCGACGTGAACTTTCTTAGTACTAAGTCCTCGATGTTGAAGT
Organism: Nicotiana obtusifolia; assembly: GCA_002018475.1. Taxonomy (NCBI): domain Eukaryota; kingdom Viridiplantae; phylum Streptophyta; class Magnoliopsida; order Solanales; family Solanaceae; genus Nicotiana; species Nicotiana obtusifolia. The sequence goes on from MCJB01038456.1 coordinate 168,170, forward strand.
ATCGAAGGGTGGCCCTTCTATTGTAATACCTCTCGATTCGTTGCTTTTGGGCAGCCAACCGAACAAGGGCAGCTTCGTGCCTTTCATCTAACAGGTCTAGGTTCGTATTCATGGCTTCATGGTTAGATTCCTCTATTCCATAGAGGAATATGATACTTGGCTCCCCGACCTCGACTGGTATCAAGGTTTCGGCGTCATAAACCAAAGAGAATGGGGTGGCCCTGGTGCTGGACTTCGCGGTCGTATGGTATGCCCAACATTTCTTTCTATCTCCCTTTGGCATCGGTTAACCTCTTTTTGAGGTTTTGGAGTATGTTTTTCTTGGTAGATTCAGCTTGTCCATTGCCACTAGGGTGGTAGGATATCTATAGGATCCTTTTGATCTTGTGATCTTCGAGAAATTTGGTTACTTTGCTACTGATAAATTGCTTCCCGTTATCGCATACGATCTCGGTTGGCATTCCAAATTGGCATATGATGTGATCCCAAATGAAATCGATGACCTCTTTTTCCCTGACCTTCTCATATGCCTGAGCTTCTACCAATTTAGAAAAATAATCAGTCATAAATAGTATAAATTGAGCTTTACCTGGTGCCCATGGAAGAGGGCCAACGATGTCCATTCCCCACTTCATGAACGACCATGGTGATAAAACTGAGTGGAGCATCTCCCCGGGTCGATGGATGATCGAGGCGTGTCTTTGGCATTCATCACATTTTTGAACGAACTCATTTGCGTCTTTGTCCATGTCGATCCAATGATAACCGGCTCTGATTATTTTTTGAATCAATGACTCGATGCCTTTCAGGTACCCTTGTGTATTTCCCTCACAACGTACTTAGTATCCCCCGGTCCCATACATATCGCGAGTGGGCCATCAAATGTTCTCCTAAACAAGATTCCATCTTTGGACAGGCTAAATCGGGCCGCCTTTGTACGCAGGGCCCTCGGCACTTTTGGATCCAAGGGTAGTTTACCGGATCTAAGATATTCTACGTACTTGTTCCTCCAATCCCAAGTTAGGCTCGTCGAGTTGATCCCGGCATGGCCTTCTTCCACTACTGACCTCATAAGTTGTACGACTTTTCCAGAGTTGAGTTCGTCGTCTTCGACCGACGATCCCAAGTTAGCGAGGGCATCGGCATAGTTGTTTTGATCCCGAGGTACATGTTGTAAAGTCCATTCTTTGAGCCGATGTAATGTCACTTGCAATTTATCCGAGTACCTTTGCATTCGTTCCTCTCTGACCTCGAATGTTCCATTGGCTTGGTTTACCACAAGAAGAGAGTCGCACTTGGCTTCGATTACTTCCGCCTCTAAGCTCTTGGCTAGTTCAAGGCCTACAATCATGGCTTCATATTCGGCCTCATTATTAGTCAATTTCACAGTCTTAATAGATTGTCTAATTATATTACCTGTTGCTGGCTTCGATACGATGCCAAGTACCAACCCTTTTGCGTTCGAGGCACTGTCCGTGAAGAGGGTTCACATTCCCCAGGAAGTTCTTGAGTCAATCAACAACTTTCTTTCGATCTCGGGTATTAGGGTCGGTGTGAAATCGGCCACGAAGTCCGCCAAAATCTAAGACTTAATGGCGGTCTGAGGTCGATACTCAATGTCGTACCCACTTATTTCTATAGCCCATTTGGCCAATCGACCCGAGAGCTCGGGCTTATGCATAACATTCCTCAATGGGTAAGTCGTTACGACACATATGGGATGATATTGGAAGTACGGTTTAATAAAGCGAGCGCCAGTTTTTCTAAGTGGGGGTACCTAGTTTCAACTTCGCCTAAGGTTCTACTAACATAGTAAATTGGAAATTGCGTACCTTTTTCTTCCCGAACTAGGACTCCACTCACCACTATCTCCGAGACCGCCAAGTATAGGTATAGTTGTTCATCTGCCTTCAGTGTGTGAAGCAATGGAGAGCTTAATAAATACCTTTTGAGTTCCTCCAAAGCTTGTTGGCATTCCAGGGTCCACAAAAAATTGTTCTTCTTCTTCAACAGAGCAAAGAATCGATAGCTTTTGTCGGACGACCTCGAAATAAATCGCCTAAGAGCGGCTATTCTCCTGGTCAAACTTTGCACGACTTTCACATTGTCCACGACCATGATATCTTCGATGGCTTTGATCTTATCAGGATTGATCTCGATTCCCCGATTCGATACCATGAATCCAAGGAACTTACCCGACCCAACTCCAAACGCGCATTTTTCTTGGTTCAGCTTTATGTTGTACTGCTTCAGTATACTAAATGTTTCCTGCAAATGTCTTAAATGGTACTTAACTAACATGTCGTCAATGTAAACCTCCATTGACTTCCCTATTTGTTTCTCGAACATTCGGTTCACTAGGCGTTGGTATGTGACACCAGCATTTTTTTATCCAAACGACATTATGCTATAACAATATGTGCCATATTTAGTGAAGAAGGAAATTTTTTCCTGATCACTTGGGTCCATCCGTATTTGGTTGTACCTGGAATAGGCATCGAGAAAACTAAGGGTCTCGTGGCCCGCCGTAGCATCGATCATGCGGTCGTGTTGGGCAAGGGAAAAGAGTATTTGGTGGCATCGAAATTATCAGGGGATATAAAAGATCTGGGAATCCCATAATCATCATCCTCGACATACCCTCGTTTGTTCGAATCTGCCGAAGATGGTATCAGTGATTGCTATTTCGTCCTGTCTTCGATCACTTGGTTTAGGCCTTTTGATGTTGGAACTATAGATGCCGGCGTCACCTCTTCGATCGCGAACATTTCTTTTACGGTCGTTTGTTCCCCGTAGACTGTTTTAACCCCGTCGGGTGTCGGAAATTTCAACGCCTGGTGTAGCGTCGAAGGCACCGCCCTCATCTTGTGGATCCATGGCCTTCTGAACAAGGTGTTGTACCTCATGTCTCCTTCTATTACATAAAGTTTAGCCTCCTGTATGGTCCCGGCGGTATTTACCAGTAATAATGTTCTCTCACCCTTAGTGTTTCACATGCCATGTTGAATCCATTTAGAACTTGAACTGCAGGAACTATTTGGTCTAGTAGATCGAGTTGCTCCACGACCCTTGATCGAATGATGTTGGCCGAGCTACCTAGATCGATTAACACACGTTTAACTCAAATTTTATGTATGACTATAGATTTTACCAGTGCGTCATTATAGGGCTGTATAATTCCTTCCGCGTACTCGTCGTTGAAAGATAAAGTTCCTTTTAGTGTGTAATCTCGAGTTTGTTTCTCCTTAGTGATGGATACTTTGGTGCGTTTCAACATCGGCCCCTGAGGGGTATCAACTCCACCGATGATCATGCTGATGACGTGTTGAGGTTCTTCTTGCCCCGTCTGTCTGTCATAACTCCTGTTACCTGAAATTAATCTTGGCTCGGTCGCTCAAGAATTCTCGAAGAGGTCCGTTATTGAATAGCCAGGCTACCTCCTCTCTCAGTTGCCGACAATTTTCTATTCTGTTACCATGAGTGCCCTGATATTTGCATATTTGGTTAGGATCCCTTTGGGTTGGATCGGATTGTAGAGGTCGAGGCCATTTGGTATCTTTGTTGCGCCCGATAGCTTATACAATAGTGGAAATATCGACATTAAAGTACTCTGATAGCCTCGGTGCTTCTTGCCCGATGGGCCTATCGAAGCTGCTTTTGGTTATGAGTCCCCGGTTGCTTTGGCCTCGATAATTTCTCCTTTCATTTCTTATGGGGTTCCGCCCGGACCCACTGATTCTTCTATCTCCATGATATGGCAGATATCGATCCCTGTTCGATCTTGGTTCGCGATCGATATCTCTTTTGACTCTCTGAAGAGCTCTAACGGGATAGACGGACCCTCAAGGGTTCCCGAGCTGATCATCTTCTTTGATTGATATCGATTATGTATGTCAGCCCATGTAACAGCCGGGTATTCTACTAAGTTCTCCTTTAGCTTCTGTGAAGCCATCGAGCTTCGAATATTGAGTGAAAGCTTGAACAGTCCAATCATCAGCGTTCGACGGCAGATCCATTAGTTCCATTTGAAACCGGGACACGAACTCTCTGAGCATCTCGCTATCCTTTTGTTTGACTTTGAAAAGGTCCGATTTCTTGGTCTCGACCTTAATGGCACCTGCGTGTGCCTTTACAAAAGAATCTGCAAGCATGACAAATGAGTCAATAGAATTAGGAGGTAAGTTGTAATACCATATCTTAGCTCCCTTTGACAGAGTCTCCCCAAATTTTTTCACATATATATGAGGTTACATGTTCGTTCGAGTCGGTCGTTCCATTATACTTGGGTATTTCGGGCATATGGAATTTCTTGGGGATCGACTTCGCAGCCGCGCTTGGTGAAAAAGGTTTTTGCACGAACTTCCTAGAATCCAGGCCTTTTAACACCGGAGGTGCTCCTGGGATTTGGTCTACCCTGGAATTGTAGGTTTCCACCTTTATGTCGTTTGCCTCGATCTTTTTCTCTCCTGATTCTATCCGTTTTGTCAGCTCCTCGAGCATTTTTATAATTTCAAGGTTCCGCCCCGATTCATGTTCGTTTGACCTTCCTAAGACTGATTGATCCCTACAGGTAATTTCTCGGGAAGGACCGGGCTCAATCCTGTTCGGTACATGGCTTCGGTTTTGTAATTGAGCAATCACCGCCTGTTGAGCCTGCAACATTTCGAAGATTATTCCTAGGCTGATCCCGTCCCCTTTAACGTTTTGGGGGGTTTCGAGTTACCGATCGGACTCCTTTATGAACGTTATTTTCAGGGTTGGTAGGCGGGTTCACATTAACAGCAACGTGTGAATTAGCGTCAATACGATCTGCAATCAGGATCTCGTTACTGCGGCTATGTTGTTATTTTCACCTTGGTGACCGAACTTGTTGTCAACATGCAGAGGCGCCGATTGAGAGTTTGACATTTCTGTATTATGGCCTGGAATCAAAGACACTTCAAAGAGCAAGTGTGAAGCAGTGTTTGTGTTATGAAAATTTGTATCAAATAACCACTATTATCCTTAGCCCCATGGTGGGCGCCAAACTGTTTACTCAAAATCGGATAACAATTGAATTTATTCGCGGTTTTTAACGATTATGTGATCAAATTTGATACAAAAATGAGAAACCAAATTGAAATTAAAATTAATGATAAAAAAATGAATGCAAACCACACAAGTTGGGTAGTGTTGGCCTTGTGGGTCGATTGCCCTTGGGCCAAGAAACATTGCAATCGGGGTCGGAAAAGAATAATCAGACATAATCGCTAAAGAGATCAGTATATTGCTTTTTTAATGATAAGGAATATCCTCTGTACAAATAATTAGATCCCCCCCCCCATATAGTAGAAGAATCCTACTTTAGGTACAATTCTGTATAAGGTAAAAAATCTCCTGATTTGCTAATTAAGCGGTTCCATTGATTCGTGCCGAGATTCCCGCCGTGATGCTTGACCTGTTACGGGTATTTTGGCACTCCGTTATTTTGGTTCGATGATCTTTCCTCGAGCATGTTCGGAGTCAGGTCGGTTCTAAATCACGGGCTCAATGTTCTCGAGGACAGACATTCTAACCTCATGTTCTGCTTTGATGAAACTCGGAATCAATCTTCAACCCTTAGCGTTCCGAACTCGATCTGCCGTGCAATAATCGAGTCCGATTTCAACCGTATACACTTTACTTTTATAATAAGATCATCTTTTTATAATTTTTGTCCCTTTGTTAGTCCAAACAAGTTAAATCCACTAGTTTAGCATAAGGTTAACTGTACTTAGGTTATACAAATGTTTCTTTCTAAAATGTATTGATTCCTTAACCAAATCATTATGAACCAGTTAGTGGTCGTTTGGCTTAGAAATAAGTTATACAGGATTATAATACATATAGTAATATAGAGATTAATAATATTGGGTATTATAAGTACAATTTTTTTAAATCCTGTGTTTAGCATTAAAAATTGATTATTTAATGTATAACTTAAGTAAGTGCTTGGTTTAAAATTGTATAATATTTTGCTTACAATTATACCCCTGAAATTCTTAATTAACATTTCTTGTTGACAACAATGTAATTTTCACTATAAGGCCTTCTCAGTTCATTGGAGTTGGAAAATAATACGGCAATTCCCATATAAGTTATCTGTGATTGTTACAAGGGATTAACCGAATACAAATTTCTATACCATGATTATCATTCTAGTACCTCAAAAGTTCCAGTATTTCCTATATTGTCCTTCATCTCTAGTTCTCTACCCTAGATATTTTAATAAAAAGACAATCAAGTACAAAAGATATAAATAAAAGTTTTCGTCCGTTTTATTTTTTCAAATTTTCTCAAAATATGAATAGAGGAACCAACATTCTTGGCTTTGGGTTGACCATTTTAGACTAAACACCAAATATGCAGCAAAGTCATCACTATACTTCCAAGTTGGCCATTAAATGACTTTTTCTCCATTTTCAAACTGCGCTATTTAATGCAGCATCTAAGCCACTCACCCACCCACCCGCTTTTCTTCCTTCTCTTAATCTAATGGACCTTTTAACACTACTCTTCCTCTTCTCCCAATGTCCACTGTTTCCTCCTCCGTCTACGGCGGCCCACCACCACCTCCTCCTCCTCTAACCACCACCAATACCCTTATCCAAGACCTCAACAAAATCGGCCTAGGCTACGCAATTGCAATTGCGCTTGGCTTCCTCTTCCTCCTCTCCTCTTTCTTCCTTTTCTCGTACCTCTGCTGCCGCTCTGCTGCCACCGCTCGCCGTCGTCAATCCCAAGCCCAAGCCCAAAATGCGAATATCAAAAATAACGGAATATATCTCCGCTGCAAAATTTTTGTTGCTGATGAAGAAGAAAACGTCGATGTTTCGTCCCAAAATACTGTTTTAGGCCTTGATCAAGCCGAAATTAGTTTACTCCAAAAGAAATGGAAGTGGAAAGGACGTCATATGTTCTATTTGTTTGTGCGAGTACAAGGATTCTGAGATGTTAAGGATGTTACCAGACTATAGGCATTATTTCATGTGATGTGTGTAGACACGTGGCTGAAGTTGAAAGCTTGGTGCCCAGCTTGCCGGAACTCTCCGTTACCCACGCCGTTATCTACACCGTTGTCGGAGGTGGTCCCACTTTCTCAGTACTCCGATGGTCGGAGGAGGCATTAATTGACTGGGTAGAATAATGGAATTTTGGTATTACTAGTTTGAAAGTGTGAAAAAGTTTTTTCTTCCAAGTGTACGGCGGTTGGAATTTATTACTGCTAATAGTTTCTCTTTTTCTGTTTTGGCTTTTTTTTTGTATGAAAGTGAGAGAATTCCTTTTCAAAGGTTTACTTCTGGTATTGACTAAAGATGATCATGAACTGTGAAAAAGCCCCATTTTCGAGCATCGACGAGGATAAGGACCGAGGCTGGATGAGCCGATTTGTTTGAATAAAGACATCGGACCTGATCCCTGCCGAAGACATGTCGTTCCCTGAAAAGTGGAACATGAACAGTAAGTGTTATCTTCCTATTTCAATTCATCCGGTGTCTTTCCTTTGTTATCTCACTAACATATCTCGCATGGTGTAGCTATTTCTCGAATGCCGGCTGCGATCCAGCATTTGAAAGAATGGGTCGAGAAGGTGGTGTCTCAAAGGACCTATTCAGAGCGTGCCTGCCACGAGATATCGAAGGGCCGATCGGAGGCCAAAAATCATGGTGAGACCGATAATGTTTATATTCCACGTCTTATGTTATCGATGATGATGCTGCTTTAGAACTTACTTCGTTCCTTCCTTTGCAGGTCTATCGAAGGACGTTGAACTGAGGCCAGCGTCCCCTGATAGAGATGTTCCCTGCCCTCCCCCTGCCTCGGAGCAGGAGGAGGAGAAAAGAGGAAAGAAGTCCCCGGTTCTTCTGGGCCCGAGAGGAAGAAACCGAAGAAAAGTATAGCTCATATGCTCAGAATCTCGGACATAGCTTATCGATTGGATGATGAGTCTGAGGAAGACAAAGGTCTATAGATTTTAGGCAGTGAGCCATCTCGGGCAGTCCCCGAGCCGAGGGTTGATGAAACTCGTCTTCATCGAGTAGAGGACCTCGATATGGGGGCGAGAGCTGGGGCTTCCGCCGATGCGGGAGATGCGACGCAGGGAATCTCGAGCCCCCCAGAAGCAATGGACTCCCCTTCTTTCTCGGAGTCAACTCTTAACGAAGCCCGAGCCGCAAAAGCACATTCACCGAGCAAAGGCCATATGCCGGAAGGAACTTTTCAAGATTTCTTCGACGGTGTGCCATCGGTGGATAATTTTGGGCTCTAAATGCCGAGGAAGAGTCCCTCCACTGAAACGAGCAAGGCATTTTTTGGTCCAAAACTGGTCGATAGATTTCCTGCTCCGAGTTCAAACCCTGATCGAAAAAGAATAATAAGGTTTGCCATTCCCGAAGATGCTAGGGCCCTTTCTGCGCCTGTGGGGGTGGCTCGTTATTTTCGGTGCTTGGTGACCGAAGAGGATTAGGCCGCAATAGACGAGGTGGATGAAGCCTGCTTGTTCAATGAAGCTCAACAAGCATCCAATAAGGTAAACTTCCGATAAGCCTTGTCCGGTGTTTGCCATTTTACATTTCAACTTTGACTAACTGTCTTATTTTCTTTTGTACTCGTAGGCCTCGGTGCTTCATCATGAGGCTTTTCTTCGACTAAGGGAAGAAAAGGCACGTCGTGAGTGGCTCGAAGGAGAGATGTCGACCCTTCGGGCGGAACTAGACTTTGTGCGCAAGGAAAATTCTAGTATAATCGACCAGATGGAGTAAAAACTTGCCCTAATAAACCAATTCCGATCTGCAGTGAGTGAGGCCAAAGCAGAAATTAATGAATGGAGAGCCAAGACCGACCTACTGACCTCGGAAAAAGAAACCCTCCAAGCTCAAATGGTTTCTTTGGAAAATCAACTTTTCGGAGGAACAAGAGAAAATTGGGACTCTGACTAAGAGTACCGATACGCTTCAATCCCAGGTCGAGACGCTCACTTCGGATCGCGACATTTTGGTCAACGAGCTGCAATCGGCAAAATCGGAGGTTGCTACATCCAAGTCTTAGGCCGATGAGTTAATAGCCCAATATAGGGTTGATGCCGAGGCTGCTCAGGAACAATCAAAGATTCTGGTCGAATATACCAAATGCCAAACCCGCCTTTCTGTTCTCGAAGAATTACAACCTCGGGGCTTCGATCTATCTACCGAGATCGATGATGCAAAAAAGATCGAAGCCGAGGCCAGAAAGCGGGCCTTCCCAGAAGAAGAAGAAGAAGACTCCGAGAATTCCGAATAGAGACATCTCTTCTTTTTTTTTTTCCTCATTTCTGTAACATACTTTGTTCACACACACACACACACACACATATATATATATATACATATATACATATATATATACACACACACACACACACACACACACATATATATATATATATATATATATATATATAAAGGTCTCCCTTTATTTCCCTTTCTTGTTTGATCTATTTTGATTCTTCGTACTTAGAACCGATGGTTCAACTTGTAGAATTTCCTGCTCTTCAGGCTTAGTTTAGACTTATCCAATTTGAAGATATGCCTTAGCAGATTTTCCCTTTCTTCTGCTGATTTGATAAGGCCTGAGCCTCGAAAAAGGTCTGAGGTTTGCCTCAATAAACTTGATTCGGCCTTAGCCCTTTAAGAAATCGGGTTTGCCTTAACAGGTCTTAGTCACCCTCGTGTTTTATTAACTTGATTCGGCCTTAGCCGTTTAAAAAATCGGGGTTTGCCTTAACAGGTCTTAGTCCCCTTCGAGCTTCGTTAACTCGATATGGTCTTGGCCTTTGATAAATTGGGGTTTGCCTTAGCAGGTCTTATTCCCCTTCGATTTTTGTATAAAACTCTGAGCAATGTTAGTTTTTGGTCGTACAACGAAGATCGGAATGGCACTTGGGCTCGGAGACAAGATATCGGTGCCAAATAACTTTTATTAGCATTCAAGTGCTTGTACGATTTGCTTAGGGGGTATATCAATCTATTTGGGCACGGTTCTTTTGACCGTTTGACCCTTACATCGATTCCTGATGATCTATGAGAAGTTCCCCCGAATTGAAGTTGCTAAGCAATGAATTGAAGTAGCTAAGCAGTCTTCTGATATTCATAGTCGATCGAAGTTGAGCACCAAACATTATTGCCTTCGATCTGTGACCGATCTAAGTTAGCACGATTCCTGGTTGCCTCATTAAAAACGTTGCCGTAAAACCCAATTTGGGACAAAACCGGCCGAAGGGAAAAAGAGTGCAACGCGTGCTTTCAGTCCTAATGTCCTTTGCTTCCCGTCTCGAGGTTACTTCATTTGATACCTGCAGGTGTTAGTAACATAAAACAAACAAACGAAGAATGAAAGTTCATACCTCAACAATAGTATCGTTTCAAGTGGTTTATGTTCCAATTGTTCGGCAGCTGTTTGCCATCCATTGTTCCAAGCTTGTAAGATCCCTTCCCGGTGATATTTAAGATGGTGTAAGGCCCTTCCTAGTTCGGCCCTAATTTCCCTTCGTTCAGGTCTCGAGTATTGGGTGTGATTCTTCTAAGCACTAGGTCTCCGATGTTGAAATGTCGAAGATGGGCTCTCCGATTGTAGTACCTTTCAATCTTTTGCTTTTGGGCGGCCATTCGAACAAGGGCGGCTTCCCTTCTTTCATCCAATAATTCCAAATTGGTATTCATAGCTTCAATATTCGATTCTTCGGTTGCGTAGCGGAATCTAATACTCGGTTCGCCCACTTCGACTGGTATCAACGCTTCAGCACCGTACACTAGAGAGAAAGGAGTGGCCCCGGTGCCGGTTTTCTCGGTTTTGCGATATGCCCATTAGACTTCAGGCAATATTTCTTTTCATTTTCCCTTCGGCGGCGATTAACCTTTTCGTGAGGTTTCGAATTATGGTTTTGTTGGTCGATTCAGCTTGTCCGTTGCCGCTGGGGTGATAGGGTGTCGATAGGATCCTTTTAATTTTGTTGTCTTTGAAGAACTTCGTCACTTTGCTGCCGATAAACTGCTTGCCATTATCGGATAAACAGAACCGGGCTGCCTTTGTGCGTAATGCTCTCGATTTTTTGGGTTCCGAAGGGAGCTTACCCGAACTGAGATACTCTATATACTTGTTCCTCCAATCCCAGGTCAAACTCATTGAATTGATTTCGGCATGGCCTTCCTCCACCACCGACCTCAAAAGTTGTACGACCTTCTCGGACTTGATCTCTTCATCTTCGACCGATGATCCCAGATTGGCGAGGGCGTCGGCCTCACTGTTTTGCTCTCGAGGTATGTGTTGCAAGGTTCATCCTAGTCCATTCATATTTGGTTATAGCCAAAGTAAGCATCGAGAAAGCTAAGGGTCTCGTGGCCAGCAGTGGCATCAATCATGCGATCGATATTGGGTAAGGGAAAAGAATCTTTAGGGCATGCCTTGTTTAAATCGGTATAATCTATGCACATTCTTAATATATTTCCCTTTTTAGGAACTACAACTACGTTTGCTAACCAGTCTGGATATTTAACTTCCCGAATGGACCCTATATTTAAAAGCTTAGTTACCTCATCCTTGATGAATGCTTGTTTGACTTCGGATTGAGGTCTCCTTTTTTGCTTGACCAGCCGGAATTTTGGATCGATGCTTAGTTTGTAAGTCGTGATCTCCGGTGGTATCCCTGCTATGTCGAGATGGGACCAAGCGAAAGAATCTTCATCAGCTAAAAGAAATTGTATAAGTTTTGTCCTGAGCTCGGAACTTAGGCCCGAGCCCAGGTATACCTTTCGATCCGGCGAGTCTCCTCAGAGTGAAATTTGCTCGAGTTCCTCGATCGTTGATTTAGTTGCGTCAGATTCATCAGGACCGATGAATGACTGGGGAAACCTGTAGTCGTCATCTTCGAGATGCTGTTGTTCACCTTCGTTTGTTGAAGGCGATGCCTGTGATTGCTATTTGATTCTTTGGGAAGGAGCTGTTAGTTTTGGTATTGCTTCTTCTACTGCGAACATCTCTTTTGCAGCAGGCTGTTCTCCGTAAACTGTTACGATCCCATCAATTGATGGGAATTTCAACACTTGGTGTAGAGTTGAGGGTACAGTTCTCATTTCGTGAATCCACGATCACCCGAGCAGGGTGTTGTACCTCATGTCTCCGTCAATTACGCAGAATTTTGTTTCTCGAATGGTACCGGTAGTGTTTACCGGTAATGTTATTTCCCCTTTGGTCGTTTCGCACGCCATGTTGAAACCATTGAGAATCCGAACTACAGGGATAATTCAGTCTGTCAGCTTGAGCTGTTCGATAACCCATGATCGAATTATGTTGGCCGAACTACCAGGACCGATCGGTAGACGTTTTACCTTCGTTTGATGTACAAGCACCGATATAACTAAAGCGTCGTTGTGGGGTTGCATTATTCCTTCTGCATCCTCCTCGTTGAAATGCAAGATTCCCTCCATTGCATAATCCCGAGTGCGCTTTTCCCGGGTAATGGATATCTTAGTGCGTTTTAATACCGGACCTTTGGGCATATCTACCCCGCCGATGATCATATTGATTGTGTGTTGAGGCTCCTTTTGGTTCACTGGCTTATTCCTGTTCCCATAATGGTTTTTGGCTCGGTCGCTCAAAAACTCTCGAAGGTGCCCATTTTCGAGCAACCGTGCCACCTCCTCTCTCACCTGTCGACAGTCTCCTGTCCTGTGCCCATGCGTACCATGATATTTACATATCAAACTGGAGTCTCTCTTGGCTGGGTCCGATTGCAGCGGTCGAGGCCACTTAGTATCCTTAATACGACCGATGGCCGACACGAGAGTAGCTGAATCGATGTTGAAGTTATATTCGGATAGTCGCGGTGCTTCTTGATGACCAATGGATCTTTCGAAGTTGTTTCTCGCCAAGGGTCCTCGGTTATTCCGATTATGATCGTACCTCCTTTCTCGTCTCGGGGAACCCTGCCTTGCTGGAATGACTTTTCGGTCCCCAGGATATGGTCGATGCCTGTCTCTGCTCGATCTTGGTTCTCGATAAATATCTCTTTGAACCCTATCATGGGCTCTGATGGGGTAAGTAGATCCCGAGGGGGCTCCAAGTTGGTCATCCTCGACCCTGGTCTTCGACTGATATCGGTTGTGTAAATCCGCCCATGTGGCGGCTGGATATTCAATCAAGCTCTGTTTAAGCTACTGCGAAGCCGTTGAACTTCGAGCTTTGAGTCCTTGGGTGAAGGCCTGTACGGCCCAATCATCAGTGACCGGTGGTAGGTCCATCCATTCCATATGAAAATGAGATACAAATTCCCAGAGCATCTCGTTATCCCTTTCCCTAGCTTTGAATAGGTCCGATTTTCGCGTCTCTACTTTGATGGCACCCGCATGAGCTTTTACGAAGGTATCCGCAAGCATGGAAAAACAATCGATGGAATTCGGGGGCAAATTGTGATACCAAGTCATTGCCCCCTTTGATAAGGTTTAATTGGAAAAACTCCCTTATATACTCCTCGGGGGTGTACAAAAGGAGGTGTGACAGCTCTAGCGACTTGCTGGGGAATAAACCCAGAATCTTTGGTTCAGGGTTCAAGAATTCGAGCTTAGAATAACTGTTATGCTTGGCTTTTATTATTATCTGATTTTATTACATGTTGAGCCTAATGTGCTAAATGCCGCCTTTTACCGCTTTGATATTATTTGAACTGTATTTTAAACTGTTATGAACCCTTCTTCTCATCTTCGGGGATGTCCACGCTGGCCGTGACTCCCTATTCTATTATTGTCATACCTTAAATAAGAAAGAGGCCGGACAAGTTACAAAACCGTGACTCCCTATTCTATTATTTGCATCATATACATTGGACTTTGGGGACTCAACATAGGGGTTGGGTCCGTCTAGGACAGGTGACCCCAGAATCAAAGACCATCTTGATGCATACTTTATGTGCTACTTGTGCATTTATTTTTCTCGGTTTGCGTGTTGACCGGCTGTTAGAATAAAATTGAAAAAAAATGAAATTGAGGTATGAGAAAATTGAGAGTTGATTACCCGTTTTTCGAAAAACCTGGTGTCCAAAATAAGCCGAAACTGTGCCAAAATTTTGAAAAAAAAAATAGTAAAAGAAAAATTGATTTAAAAAAAAATTCATGTCTTTTCTCCATTTTTATTATGTCAAAACTGCCCGAACTACGAACGTTTGATTCTCACCGGATGTGAGATACGTAGGCAAACCTCATCGGTTCCGACCCCCAATTTTTAAAAAATCAAAAAAAAAATATTTCTTTTGGAGAATTCAAAAAAAAAAAAAAAACGGAAAAAAGGGAAAACAAAAATCGAAAAAAAGAGAAAATCGAAAAAGGAATTTTGAAAAAAAAATTGAAGTCCAAAATATTTTGCTTTTCTAAATAAATAAAAAACTCTAAAATATTTTCTTTCTTGCTTTTGAAAGCTCAAAAATATTTTTCTTTCTTACTTTTGGTAAATAAACGAAAAGATCTAAAATATTTTCTTTCTTTTGTACATAAAAGCTCAAAAATATTTTCTTACTTTTTCTAAATAAATAAAAAGCTCAAAATATTCTTTTTCTTGCTTTTGTAAATAAAATAAAAGTTCCAAAATATTTTCTTTTTAAAGACTCCTAAAAATACTTTCTTTCTTGATTTTTGATAATAAATAAAAGCTCAGAAATTCAAAATATTTTCCTAAAAAAGTCCCTCTTTCAAGAATTATGAGGCAACATCCAAAATCAGAAAAAAAAATATTTTCTTTCTTCCTTGGAAAAGATAAAACAAATGAAAAATTCAAGCAAAAATATTTTCTTTTACTTTTGAAAATTGCCAAAGTTTAAATCAATTAAATTTTAGAAGTCTTTCTTTCAAAAAATAAAAAAAAATCAAAAATCTAGAAATACCCTTTCTTTTTTTAAGCATTTTTATTTTTACTTAGAAAATTTTGAAAATGAAAATGAAAAGTTGTTATTCTATTTTAATTAGGTAGTGTCGTCCTTGCATAAATAGCCCAAATATCTCCAAAAGGACGCCGGAAGGCTGTTTTTGCAAAAATGACCACTTATTTCAATTTTTGGCTACCTAGCAAGCACAGCCCTAAAATCTTCCCTTTCGAAGTGCTGAAGGGCCGTATTTGCAAAAGTAGTCGTGTTATTTAAATGTTTGCAACATTGACTCCTTTTGTAAAAATTCGCCCGTTTTAAATCAATCACCTTAATTTAAATGCGCAGAATGAGCACGAGTCAAATTTTACCGATGGAGGTCTTGACTAAGATTCCTTTGGAGCTGCATATATGGTGGAAAGATCTAGGTGAATCAGGACAAGATAAGGTGAAATTGTACTTGGGTGGTCTCACTGATTTGTTAATGATCAGGCCCAGAGGAGATGTCATAAAAGCCTTGATTACATTCTGGGATCTGGAGCTCACACCCACTTTGGAAGAAATAGCTAGGTATGTTGGGAAAAATGAAATTCCTCTTAGGCACGGGTATCTGGTCGCTCCAAGAGCCGTCACTCCACACAAATTTCTGGATATGCTGAAAATAAGTAGGGGTGTCCAATACTCGGATTTGGCAGATGGCTTCTCTACTCCACAGTTCATATATCAGCGGTATGGGCATATAGGGGGTTTCAACAATCCAGAAAGCAAGATCTGCAGTAGAGGAAACCAATTAAAATGGGAAGAGCACAGGTGCTTTGCTTTTATGGTAGTATTTTTGGGTCATCTAGTGTTCCCCAGGAAAGACGGAAATATTGATATATGGATAGTTGGGGTCGTCAGCACTCTGCTCACTCAGGCCAAAAGCACCCTCGCGCCCATGATAGTGTCGAAATCTTCCGAGCTCTCACAGCCTGTAAAGCCAGAGGAGACTTTCTTGAGGGGTGCAACTTTTTGCTATAGATGTGGATGATTGAACATTTATGTCATCATCCTCAATACATGAGGTACGGGTCGACAGAGAAAAGCTGCATAGAGGAGCTCTACAAAAGGGTTGACGGTTTCAGCATGCCAGAAGGGGTTGCAGAATGGACATCCCATCTCCGTTCCATCACTGCAAAACAGATAGAATGGACGCTTGGTTGGTTTCCTGTTGACGAGGTCATATACACGCCAGCTACCGGGCCTCACTTCCTCCTGATGGGACTTAGAAGTATCCGGCCTTATGCCCCATATCGGGTTTTGAGACAGTTGGGGAGATGCCAAATAGTGCCCAAAGATGAAGACCTTAGCCACCATGTAGTTGAGATCCGTGCTGATGGACAGTTTCCTGAAAAGGTAGTTCGCTAGATCTGGAGTGAATGCCAATATTTGCCAGCAAATACATGTGTGCGTGATCTGTCCGGAGGTGAAGTCTCACCCATCTATCTTGCTTGGTACAGAAAGGAAGTCGAGTCTGGAAGGCCGGCCAAAAGACCCCATCTTCAAGAATTCGTCGAGGCGTCACAAGCACAGTGGGATTGGTTGGCCGGAGAAAATGAATACCGGGCTACCATAAGAAAGCTGAAAAAGCAAGTCCGGGACCTTCAATTCGAAAATAGTTTGCAAGCCGCTGCGGATGAGGGTGAAAAGAAAAAGCTAACTCAAGAAAATGAAGCCCTCAAAGTTCAAATCCAGCAAATGAAAATAGCTGCTAGAAACCAGGAAAGAAGCCAAGAGGATGGAAAGCTTATAAGCAGTCTGAGAAAGAAAGTACTTGACTGTCAAGATGATCTAGAAAAGTCTGAGGCAAATCAAGCTAAAATCCGAGCACAATTGGCAAAAACTGCAGAAGGGCGGGCACAATTTGTTCAGCAAATGAAAAGAAAATATGAAGGGACAATTATTGATCTGAATAGAAAGATAACTACTCTTGAAAATGAGGCAGACAAACAGTCCAGAAACTTTAAAGCTGATAGGGAGCACTGTTATGCTTTGATGGCCCAAATGGAGCATGATATGCAACAGTTACAGAATCAGAGCCGTCATGACACTCAGGTGTTAAAAGCCCGAAATCAACAAATCGAGCGCTTGCTTCAAGAAAAGGGTGTTGTCCGAGAAAGGGTCAAAGCCATCACCGACTACATTGTCACGAGATGCCAAGCGTGTGAGGACATGACTCAAACCACCTTCTTTGCTGCAGTGATGACATTTGTCCGCCAAATAATGAGTGACTTGGAGCGGCTCCAGGGGGATCTTGCACGCAGGCCCGTGGCAAGACCAAACGATGTCCCACGGGCCCCAGGAGTTGAAGCATTAATGTATTCATGATTTACATTTATCGAGTTTGTTTTTCAGTTTTTAATTCAGGAGTTGTTTCAAGTCCGTGTGCAGTTTTTCTTTAAGAAATGACTTTGTTAAAGCCTTTGTAATAGAAGAGTTTTATTAATGAAAATCAAAAATTCCCAAAAAATTGTTTCTTTATTTTCGCATTTATTTTCTGGAACTACGTTATGATCTGATTTACGCAGCGTCGTGATATGTACGCAATCCCCATCGGATTCGATCATGATTTTTTAAATAACTCCAACAAGAGAGGGACGTGAAAGGGAAAAACCCAAAAGAAAAACCCAAAAAGAAAGAAAAAGAGACAACAAAAAAAATCAACAAAAGGATAGAAAGAAAAGAGTGGAAAATTTGAAAGTAGAAAGAAAAGAACTTTTGAGGAAAATAGACAAAGCCGGGATGAAACGTGCAACCGTTGCGAAACATGTAGAAACACATTTAACTGCTTAGGTGCATCACACCCCAACGTGCGATTACCTATGTGTTATTTTCTCCAAACTAACCGGCTTGTTGTCTATTGTTAAGCTCAGGTTTTACAAGTAAGGTGGTTGGTTTTGTGGTAATCTGGCTTCGCATCCGTATTTCACGAGGTCAAAAGGAAGCGTCGAAATGTCTTCCGAAATAACTCTGCCGACAGTTCCTATTGCGGAGGAGAGTCCAATCTCGGGCATCCTAGCTTCAGAATCGGCAGCTGCCGAAGAAAATAGATTGCTGCGTCTCCGCATGATGGAAATGTGGGATGCCTGGACAAATAGAAAAGAACCGCCAAATGCAATCCCTGGATTTCTCGAGTTTTTTCCTAGGGCAAGTGGGACTTCCAACATCCCCATAAGCTATCCAAACACCCCACTGGGATACCCTACCATTGCTGCTAACTTTGTAGGAACACCTTCTAAGGATCGCCCCCAGGTGTAAGTTTCACGTGCAGCTTCAAACATATTTACCGCGCCACCTTACACAGCTACGGCACAACCTACTTTGCCTAGGCCTAGCTTCAATCCCTCCCCTTTCACCTATCAAGCACCTCCTTTCCCAATGGAATCAGCCCAGTTCGCTGCTAGTGCTTATCCTCAGCTGCCTTGGTACGAGTTTACCTCAGGGCAAGAGAAAAATACAAAAACCCCTGAGCAAGAAGAGATCATGAGAAAGATGAGAAGCCTGGAACAGAGTCTCAAAAACATACAGGGTTTGAGCGGACAGAAAAGTGTGTCATACGCCGACTTGTGTACGTTCCCTCACGTACACCTACCATTGGGTTTTAAAACCCAAAGTTTGAGAAATATGACGGACATGGGGATCCTATTGCCCATCTCAAAAGATATTACAACCAACTGCGGGGAGCGGGTGGAAAGGAAGAACTCCTCATGGCCTACTTTGGTGAGAGTTTGGTCGGCATTGCTTCTGATGGTACAAGGACTAAGATATATCTCGCTGGCATATCTGGGACGACTTGGCAAGGGATTTTGTTAGGCAGTTTCAGTATAACATTGACATTGCTCCAGACAGAAATTCATTAGCAAATTTAAGGAAGAAATCTTCTGAAAGCTTCCGGGAGTACGCCGTCAAGTGGCGCGAGCAAGCATCAAGGGTGAAACCTCCAATGGATGAGATTGAAATGGTCACAGTCTTCCTCCAAGCTCAAGAAACCAATTATTACCAAAACATGATGTCTGCAATGGGGGAGCCGTTTGCCGAGGGCATCAAAATTGGTGAAATGGTTGAGAATGGTTTGAAAACAGGGCGGATCTTGAGTCAGTCTACCATAAGAGTTACCTCCCAAGCCATCCAAAGCGGGTCTGGAGGATTAGAAAATTGAAAGAAAAAAGAAGAATCATCGATGACAACTTCAAGTGCAAGAAAACCCCGTCCACCCAGACCTCTTTTCTCTGAGAGAACCCCACAACACTACTATCCTCACCAAGATATAGCCTACGCTCCTCATCCGTATGCAGTGATGAATGCCCAGCCATATGTCAGGCCACAACAACAATTCAACCAAAACAGAGCTCCACCTCCCAGAAAGCAACCTCCTTACCAAGCCTACTACAATCCCCGACCTCCACAGAATAATTTTCGTGCCCGGGAACCGCCAAGGAAAACAAACTTCACACCTATTGGCGAGTCATATTCTAGTTTGTTCCCAAAATTAGTTCAAATGGGTGTGCTATAACCTGTACCCCCAAATAGGCAAAACCCCGAGTCACCATCTTACCAACGGGGCACCCAGTGTGCATATCACTCAGGGGTAGAGGGGCATGATACAGAGAATTGCTGGACTTTGAAAAGAGCTTTGGAAGATTTGATAGAACAGAAAAGAATAGTGCTTAGGGACGAAGATATTCCCAATGTAACTAACAATCCACTACCGGCTCACAACAATGGGCCGGTCATCGGAATGATTTGTGAAGATAGGGAGTTTGACCCAGCCCTGAAGGCCATCATTGCCATAGCTGACATAGAAAAGAAGCCAAAAGTTATCCCAAAGCAGGACAAACCAGAGAAAAAGAGAAAAACCGTCCCTCAGAAGACAGGAGAGAAAGTGAAAGTTGAAACTGGGGCAGCGTCCTCCAAAGATGTCGTTCTTTATGTCCCTCGAGGTCGCAAGAAAGAACAAATTCCATTGAGTCCTCCTAAGAGGTTTGAATTAAACAAGCAAGCTCAAATGCATGTGCCAAAAGGGACCTATGTGGTGCGGGGACCGGTATTTCGACCCGTGGTTATCGGTCACGCGCCACAAAGGCCCATGACAGACCCCACTGCTGTGCCATGGAACTACAAAAAGTCGGTGGTGACGTACAGAGGCAAGGAGATCTCAGGGGAAATTTAGGAAAATAACCCAGCTGGGAGGTATCTCAATCTTGAGGAAGTAAATAATGCCACAAAGAAGCGCTTCCCATCTAAGAAACCAGTAGGCCCCGAAGAAGCGGAGCCATTCTTTCAGAAAATGAAAATGGAAGACTATGAAGTAATTGATCAACTTCGAAAGTCTCACGCTTAAGTCTCTCTTTTATCTCTACTGATGAGCTCAACTGAACATCAAAAAGTGTTAATTAAAACTTTTAATGAAGCATATGTGCCCATCGAAACTACTGTGGAACAATTGGAGAGAATGGCAGAAACATTTTTTGCAATCAATCAAATTTCCTTCAGCAAGAATGATTTGCCCCTGGAAGGGGCCACACACAATAAAGCCCTTCATCTGACAGTCAAATGCGAAGGGTATTACGTGAAAAGAGTCATGCTGGACGGCGGTTCTGGGGTAGATATCTACCCACTATCAACCTTGCAACATATGGAAATTGGCACTAAGAGAATCAGACCCAACAATGTGTGTGTGCGTGCTTTCGACGGCATAAAGAGGGATACAATCAGAGAAATTGGCCTGGTCCTGACTACTGGTCCAGTCGACTTCGAAGTGACCTTCCAGGTTCTGGACATGGATACTTCCTATAATTTTCTCTTAGGAAGGTCGTGGATTCATGCGGCAGGGGCCGTGCCTTCTACTCTCCACCAGATGGTGAAATTTGAGCATGAAAATCAGGAGATTATGGTTCACAGAGAAGATGAGCAATCAATTTATCGGGATCCGTTAGTCCCATGTCTTGAAGCAAGGGAGGGAAGTGAACACATAGTCTATCAAGCCTTTGAAATTGTGGTCGCGGACCAATGCGAAGAGGGAAACCCTTGCCCTCAACCTTTCCTTTTAAACGCATCAATCATGGTAGCCAAAGAAACGATCAGACATGGTTACCAACCTGGGAAAGGGCTCGGGAAATCACTGCAAGGAACAGCTGACCAATCACCTTGACTGCCAGCGAGAAGTTCTTAGGGGTAGGCTTCCAACCTATGCCAGCTGATGTAAAATGGACAAAGAAAAGAAAGAATGATGGCTGGGTCTTACCTCAGCTGGTTCCGTAGCTGTATGAAGCGTTTGTCAAGCCTAAGTACAGTGAAGAGGATGAAGATGAAGCCTTTACGACCAAATAAATTGAAGAAATTTGTGGGGCTATGAGGCAGATGCTGTATGAAACCCACATGGTCCAGCCAGGGGAAGACTCAAGCACCGCTAAGGTGCTATACATGAGACCCAATGCCAAGCTGCAAAATTGGAAGGCTACGCCATTCTCAATCAGGCGGGAGTCCCGGTAGACCTGTCCTGCCACACTGCATCACGAATTATTCCAGGGTGTAACTCGGATGTTTTTCTTTAGTTTTTTCTCCTTAGTTTCTTGTATTTTATATCCTAGTGTAAACCCTTTTATCTTCAAAATTTAATGAAATGAAATCAATATTTCATCGTTAAAAAAAAATGTAGTCTGAACTACGTCTGACTTGATTCCGAAAGAATACGTAGGCAGCCTCTCCCTGAGGTTCAGTCACACCAAAATAAAAATCCAAGTCTCCCCAAAAGTGAAACTGGGGCAGATGTTATAACGGTTCGGCGGTGTTTCACCTGAAATGTTCCAAAGTTGTAATTCAATCAAAACTCTCTTTACCAAACCCTATTCAAGTCCTTCCGATCAATCGGTGAAAGGATTCCAAAATAAGGGAATGCATTCAAAATGAAAGAAATAAAATGAGAGAGTCTTATTGGTGAAAACCCACACGGGCACCGTAAGGCGATGTAAGCAGACAAACTGAAAATGAGAGAGTCTTGTTAGTGAAAACTCGCAAAGAGCACTACAAGGCGACGGTGAGAAGAGAAATGAGAGAGGTCAATTGGCGAAAACCCGCAAAGGGCGTCGTTGATCGAAAAGCAGGATTCCTCACCACTATTGGTACTGAAAGAGTCCTGGCAAGGTTTTTCGGTTTTAGAACACGGATCTTGATGGGTTTATGAGAAGTTGGATAGTTGCACAGATCGGGTATCCAGTCCAAGAAGCATGTCATGTCTATGTGAAGTCCGCATGCACCCCAGATAAGTCCTTTTTTCTTACCCGAAAGAGACACTTCTCTAAACTCATTCTCTTGCCCTTTGTTTACTTTTCTTTGAATCCCTTTTGCTCTAACTCTGTTTCCGAAACTAATACAAAGAAAAGGTGTCAAGATTGGTTTCATAGGGTTCCTCTTAATAAAAGCCAGATCCAAGGAAAGTACCAGCCTCAACGAGTGCATCAAGTCGACCCCGACTGGCCATGATGGCTGATGCTCTGAAACCCAAAGTTGTGGAAAATGGAAAGAAATCCAAAGGCAAAAGCCCCTAGAGGCAAGAAAAAGTGAAAAGACCAAAGCATCATACGGGCAAGCCGTCACAATAAATTTACGGAAAGCTAAGTCCCTCGGTTCAAGAAAGAGATCAACCTTCATAAAACCAAGCAAGAAGCGGAGGTTCTCACCAAAAGTTGGGTTGGGATCGAGTGATCAGAATCATCAAGGCTACAAAAACAATCACCGTTTCAAACTAACAATTGCTCTTTGTTTGAAAACAAAAAATTGGTGCAATCCAAAGCAACCTTGCAAGAAGCAGGTGCAACCCGAAAGAAACTGCACAAAGGCTAAAAAACAGCTTTGTAGCAATAATTAGAGGGAATTCTCCTCCAAACTCTTTCCTGCATTGTTTTTCACTTAAAAAAAAGAAAAGAAAAAAGAAAAAAAAAACCATGGTAGCATAGAGCCTCCAACCTCTTTGGCATAACCCAAAGACCTTTTATTTTTCTTTTATCCCCGGCATAACCCGCGGACCTCTTTGACATAACCCAAGACCTTTGTTTTTCTTTTATCCCCGGCATAACCCGTGGACCTCCCTGGCATAACCCAAAGACCTTTTGTTTTCCTTTTATCCCCAACATAACCCGTGGACCCTCTTTGGCATAACCCAAAGACCTTTGGTTTTTCTTTTCTCCCCGGCATAACCCGTGGATTCCCTGGCATAACCCAAGGACCCTTTGTTTTTCTTTTACCCCGGCATAACCCAGAGACCCTTTTTCTTTTCCCCAGTAGAATCACCCGATAACGTCCTCGGCATAACCCGAGAACCCTTCCTTTTCCAGCATAACCCGGTCGGCTTCCCAATATAACCTAGCAATTCTTCCTTTATTTTACTGTTTTCAATAGAGAAATAGTTTAGCTTTTAGTTACAAATAACTCACGAAATTTTCCTAATGAAACTGGGGCAGGAAAATTTTGTTCGTTCGTTGCTTTTGGTGTCTGAGCAGGTTTTCCCTCGACGCACAGGGTTCGAGATGACCAAAAGAATGAGTCTCAATACGAAATAAAGAAAAGAAGAAAAGAACAAAAAAGAAGTAAATTCAAATGCTACAATGGACAAGGATGCGGTCTGCTCAAAAATTTGATTGAAGTCATAAGCTGCGCATATCCCGCCTTGATCCAAAAGTTGAAGAAAGAACCAGCACCTACAGCCGACGAGCATCAAGATTCAAATCGGAGTCTGCCTCGAGAACCAGCTAAGACTTAAGATCAAGCTTCAAGAGATTTATAGATCGGAATCTTGTAACTCATAGCTGATAGAGGTAGCTAGCTTAGCTTTTTATCTTCCATTTTGGTGTAATAAGGAGCGCAGCAAGTAGTAACAGCAGCAGCAACAGTGAAATTCACAGCTTCCTGGTAGTCCCAGCTGCCAAAACTTCCAGAACTACACTAGCCCGATTCCTTTATAGCCGAGGATATGTAGGCAACCTTTGAAGCAAGGTTCGGTCAGAGTCTTTTCAAAATATGCTTCTCATGGAGTCTCGGATAGGCAAAAATCCCGTAGAATTGCTCATTTTATCTTTGCCCGAAAACCCTTCGTGTCTCCAAGCAAAGAGGGGCAGGTGTGAGCACGTGATTTTTGCCACACCCAGAATACTCCTATAAAAATAAAAATAAAAATAGATTTTTTTAATTATTATTCGCTATTTTAGGAATTTTAGTAGATTTTTTAATTGTCTACATTTTCTTGCTTGTTTAAGTTTTAGTTAAATCATGAAAATACCAAAAACATCATGCATTGCATTTAGGATTTATTTTTACATTTTTAGAATTAAATTAGTAATTATTCGTTTTATAAAATTTGGAAATCACGAAAATAGTTCATTTTTACATTTTTTATCTTTAATCTTTAATTCTTAGTTTATTTTTCTCTTAGAATTAAGTGTTGTTTATAATTTTTATAATTATTTAATTAGCTTAATTTCACATGTAGTAATTTAGGATTTTTAACTATTAGGATTTTTAATTTAAAAATAAAAAAAATAAAAAATAAAAAGAAATTGAAGATAAAAAACAAAAGAGAAGAGAAACTCGGATTGGGATTTTAATTAAAAATCAGACGAGCCCAAAATATTTTTCTTTTAATAAATTGACCGGACCAGCCCAGATTTAATTCCTCAAACCCGGTCCAATTCCCCCTTACACCCAAACGACACCGTTTGTTCAAGCTTTGATCTGAACCGTTGATCCCAGGTGATCCAATGGCTCGCTTTGATTCCCACATGCCTATATATCTGTCTGAACACACCCCCTAACCCCATTTCATCGTCTCTAATGACCCAACTAAGAACCCTAATCGAGCCGCCCCAAACTCCATCGACGAACATGGCGGCACACCACCCAATCCGTCCTCAAATCAACTCAAAATTACACCCTAGGACCACCATCGTCCCCTCACCCCAAATTCCCTCCGTTTTCGTCAAAACCCCCTAGAACCATTCCAATTCCAGATCAAAAAATAAACCCTAAAAGTTTCAAAAAGTTCTAAATCGAAGTTTTTCGAGTTGATTGAAGTCAAGGTCGACTTTATTCGTGTGTTCTCAACGAGAACACACGATTAAGGTCAAGCTTGGCTAAAAAATCAAGGTTTTTGAAGATTTTCAAGCCCACTGTTAATCCATTCGGTCCAAGGAATTTCCTCATTTTTTCTCTTTCATTTTTGTTTCATTTTTGTTTTCATTGTTCTCATCTTCTACCCATTTCTTTTAGTTTTCTAGTTTTAATTATCAATTTTGTCAAAGAGTCCGTGTCTGCATGTTAACCTTTAGGTTTTATCGTCTGTTTCTCTTTAGTGTTTTGTTGTTTTACTTCCCGTTGGGCCTAAATTAATTGAGTCGTCAAGACTCTGTAAAATGGAACAGGTAAAAATGTGTCAGAATTGGGTTTTCAAAATCAAAAGCCCTAAAAGAAAAGGGGTTGAATTAGATTCAGTAGTGTTTGGAATTGGGTTGACTCGACCCGTTAGGTTTCGAGAGTAAAATAAGTGTCGTAAAGGGGTAATTTAGGTAATAGTCAGTAGAGAATCTGTCAGTAACTGACTATGAAGCTTCTGAGAAGCTACCTCTAAGGACTAAATAAAAATCTATTATCAAATGGAAGGGTAGCTAAGCTAAACTGAAAATTTGAAAAGGATTAAAATGTAAAAAAGTTGAATGTCAGTAACTAATTAACAGACTGCCTATAAAGGCATGTGCATTTTGGCATTAAAAGAGAACTGGAGCACACTGATTTTAAGAGAGAGATTTTGAGAGTGGAAAATACATCTAGTAGATTTTCGAGTGAATTTTAGGGTGAGGAAGATACAGAAAATTCAGAATTCTCAATTAAAAATCCTCTTTGAAGAATTCCGGAAAGCAAAAGATAATTAGGAACTGGTTTTGATTTCTGGTTTTCTGATTCACCGGGTTCATTGTCAATCAAAAATCTCTGAAAATTTCCAAAGTGTGCATTAGCTGCGTCTGAACTGGTTTTGGTTATACTGTTACTGTTCGATTGCTGCTGCTATAGTGTTGATTGCTGCTCCTTTACTTCCTTCCCCTTTCAATATTCAGGTACACATATCGAGTCTCATTGTTTGTGAAGTCAATTTGAAGAATGAAATGGAAGAAGAAAGTTTAAAGCTTAGCATGTATTGTTTTGGTGACTTTGTCATATACTTATCTGATAGTGTTTTTCTTTGGGTAATCTATTGTGTTCTATTTGTTTAGTTGAATGATGTATTGAATAGGTGAACTGCTATTGTATATGATTTAGGATTGTTGTGAAACTTGGAGAGTAACTTGTTTGGTTGAGTGAATAGCGTAGTATGGATTGTATAGGACTGTATGTCACCTGGACTGTTACAGCATATACAGCACTTGTTTGATCAAATGATTAGTTTACTTAGTCAGATTTCATGTTAGTTTCATACTCCTTAGGCAAATACTATTAAGTGTTCTAGCGAATATGGGTCAAATGATGTTTGTATTCATTCAGAAAGTCTAATAGCTCAGAAGATGCATGTTGTTAATGTTTAATTACAGAAAGTTTGTTTATAAGTTTATGAATCTAAACTGTATTGGGTAGATTAAAGAGTGTCTAATTGAAGTTTGAATTCCAACATTGTCTGTTGAAACTAGTGAAAATTAGATGTAATCTTGAGGGCTGATTATTCATGTAAATGTTGAGAGCATGTCAGCTTACAGGCCAATGCCTTTGTTTGTCTCTGATTTCCTTCGTGGTACTTTTAGGAATCGAACTCAGGTCTAGTGCTTTGGATTTTTGTCGCCCTGAAGTTTGGGCTCACAATTGAGCCTGAATGGGAGCAGGTATCGTTTGGCCTTTTGAACTTGCTGTCTGAACTCAATATCCCACTCAAACTACGGCTGCTGAATTTTATTTGGGCTGGCCCGATGCATAAAACCACAAACAGTCTCAGTAGTCATAAAAATATGGTTCTAACAACTTTAGGTTCAAGAAATTCTTTTGATTAATAGAGGTGAGCCCATACAAATAACAACGATCACCCACGGCCCTCTTAATAGTTAAATACAAATTTAGAAGCAACTAATTCTTAAATGCCTTAAACTTCTGTAGTTTGCTTTAAGGCGCGATTAATAAACCATTGTAACTATGGGCACGGTTCCCGTGACATAGTAACAATGCCAATTTCGGGAGTGCCTTTCATGTAACCCGATCTTAACAACTTCGAATAATAGAAGCTTTTAAAATAATCCGAGGTGCGCCGTGCCGAATAAAATCTCAAAATGCATGGCCCTCATTTAATCAATATTAAAATTTTTAGAAAATCGAGGCGTGCTATTCAGCTAATTTCCATGGTCCTCGAAAAGTTAAAAACGTGTTGTTGCTTTAGGCGCGTTATTTTAATAATTCACTTTCCTAAACTCGGGTGCGTATTTATGCGACCCAAATCCAAATCTCAACGTTAAATAAAATGTGTTACAGACTATGGGTGTATTTATGTGACGTGGTTCACGACATATTTTAAATGACGTTGCAATTTTTCCTAATAATTAAACAAAAATGGTTTTAAAATATACCATAGGCTAAAAACATGTATTAAAATCAGATAATAAGCCGATTGTAATAGTTGAGGGACCATGCTAGAACCACGGAATCCGAGGGTGCCTAACAACTTCCCTCGGGTTAACAGAATTCCCTACTCAGAATTTCTGGTTCGCAGACTTCATAAGGAAAGTCAAAATTTTCCTCGATTTGGGATTAAAAAATAAACCGGTGACTTGGGACACCAATCAAAATATTCCAAGTGGCGACTCTGAAAAAATTAAATAAATAATCTCATTTCGAATAATGTCACTTTAATTGGAAAAATTCCCTTATATACTCCTCGGGGGTGTACAAAAGGAGGTGTGACAAGAGGTACCTCTTAAGTTCTTCTAATGCGCGCTGACACTCCGGAGTCCACGAGAAATCGTTCTTCTTTTTCAGCAAGTTGAAAAATCGGTGACTCCTATCGGACGATCTCGAGATGAATCGGCCCAAAGCGGCTATCCCGTCAGTTAGCTTTTGTACGGCTTTTACATTGTCTACAATTGTAATGTCTTCGATGGCTTTGATCTTCTCGAGGTTGAT
Source organism: Nicotiana obtusifolia (assembly GCA_002018475.1). Taxonomy (NCBI): domain Eukaryota; kingdom Viridiplantae; phylum Streptophyta; class Magnoliopsida; order Solanales; family Solanaceae; genus Nicotiana; species Nicotiana obtusifolia. The sequence goes on from MCJB01038456.1 coordinate 196,254, forward strand.
TTCTATTCCTCAATTCGAGACCATGAAACCGAGGAATTTTCCCGAGCTCACTCCAAATGCGCATTTCTCCGAATTCAACTTCATGTTATACCGTCTCAGCACATCGAACGTCTCCTGCAAATGGCTCAAATGGTCCTCTGCTCGCAGGAACTTAACTAACATATCATCAATGTAACCCTCCATTATTTTTCCTAGTTGTTCTTCGAACATTTTGTTTACTAGGCGTTGATAAGTGGCCCCCGCATTCTTTAACCCGAATGGCATCACGTTATAACAGTATACCATACTTAGTGAAGAAGGATGTCTTTTCCTGATCATCCTGGTCCATTCGTATTTGGTTATAGCCAGAGTAAGCATCGAGAAAGCTAAGGGGCTCGTGGCCAGCAGTGGCATCGATCATGCGATCGATATTGGGTAAGGGAAAAGAATCTTTAGGGCATGCCTTGTTTAAATCCTTATAATCTATGCACATTCTTAATGTATTTCCCTTTTTAGGAACTACAACTACGTTTGCTAACCAGTCTGGATATTTAACTTCCCGAATGGACCCTATATTTAAAAGCTTAGTTACCTCATCCTTGATGAACGCTTGTTTGACTTCGGATTGAGGACTCCTTTTTTTCTTGACCGGCCAGAATTTTGGATTGATGCTTAGTTTGTGAGTCGTGATCTCCGGTGGTATCCCTGTTATGTCGAGATGGGACCAAGCGAAAGAATCTTCGTTAGCTAAAAAAAATTGTATAAGTTTTGTCTTGAGCTCGGAACTTCGACCCTAGCCCAGGTATACCTTTCGATCCGGAGAGTCTCCTCGGAGTGAAATTTGCTCGAGTTCCTTGACCATTGATTTAGTTGCGTCGGATTCATCGGGACCGACGAATGATCGGGGAACCCCGTAGTCGTCATCTTCGAGATGCTGCTGTTCACCTTCGTTTGTTGAAGGCGATGCCTGTGATTGCTATTTGATTCTTTGGGAAGGAGCTGTTGGTTTCGGTACTACTTCTTCTACTGCGAACATCTCTTTCGCGGCAGGCTGTTCTCTGTAAACTGTTACGATCCCATTAGTCGATGGGAATTTCAACACTTGGTGCAGAGTTGAGGGTACCGCTCTCATATCGTGAATCCACGATCTCCCGGGCAGGGCGTTGTACCTCATGTCTCCATCAATTACGTAGAATTTTCTCGAATGGTACCGGTAATGTTATTTCCCCTTTGGTTGTTTCGCACGCCATGTTGAAACCATTGAGAATCCGAACTACAGGGATAATTCGGTCTGTCAGGCCGAGCTGTTCGATAACCCATGATCGAATATGTTGGCCGAACTACCAGGATCGACCAGTACACCTTCATTTTATGTACAAGCACCGATATTACTAAAGCGTCATTGTGGGGTTGCATGATTCCTTCTGCATCCTCCTCACTGAAATGCAAGATTCCCTCCATTGCATAATCCCGAGTGCGCTTTTCCCAAGTAATGGATATCTTAGTGCATTTTAATATCGGACCTTCGGGCGTATCTACCTTGCCGATGATCATATTTATTGTGTGCTGAGGCTCCTCCTGGTTCACTGGCTTATTCCTGTTCCCATAATGGTTTTTGGCTCGGTTGCTCAAAAACTCTCGAAGGTGCCCATTTTCGAGCAACCGTGCCACCTCCTCTCTAGCTGTCGATAGTATTCTGTCCTGTGCCCATGTGTATCATGATATTTACATATCAAACTGGGGTCTCTCTTGGCTGAGTCCGATTACAGCGGTCGAGGCCACTTAGTATCCTTAATACGACCGACGGCCGACATGAGAGTAGCTGAATGACGTTGAAGTTATATTCGGATAGTCGCGGTGCTTCTCGATGACCAGTGGTTCTCTCGAAGTTGTTTCTCGCCAAGGGTCCTCGGTTATTCCGATTATGATCGTTCCTCCTTTCTCGTCTCAAGAAACCCTGCCTTGCTGGAATGACTTTTCGGTCCCCAGGATATAGTCGATGCCTGTCTCTGCTCGATCTCGGTTCTCGATAAATATCTCTTTGAACCCTATCATGGGCTCTGATGGGGTAAGTAGATCCCGAGGGGACTCCATGTTGGTCATCCTCGACCCTGATCTTCGACTAATATCGGTTGTGTATATCCGCCCATGTGGCAGCCGGATATTCAATCAAGCTCTGTTTAAGCTGTTGCGAAGCCGTTGAACTTCGAGCGTTGAGTCCTTGGGTGAAGGCCTGTACGGCCCAATCATCAGGGACCGGTGGTAGGTCCATTCGTTCCATCTGAAAACGAGATACAAATTCCCTGCGCATCTCGTTATCCCTTTGCCTAACTTTGAATAGGTCCGATTTTCGCGTCTCTACCTTGATGGCACCCGCATGAGCTTTTACGAAGGTATCCGCATGCATGGCAAAAGAATCGATGGAATTCGGGGGCAAATTGTGATACCAATTCATTACCCCCTTTGACAAGGTTTCTCCGAATTTCTTCAAGTGAACGGACTCGATCTCATCGTCTTCTAGATCGTTCCCCTTTATGGCGCACGTGTACGCTGTCACATGCTCGTTCGGATCAGATGTCTTATTGTATTTGGGAATTTTCGGCATACGAAACTTCTCCGGTATGGGTTTTGGGGAAGCGCTTGACGGGAAAGGTTTCTGCACGAATTTCTTTGAATCTAAACCTTTCAATATCGGGGGTGCTCCTGGGATTTGATCCACCCTCGAATTATATGTCTCCACCTTTTTGTCATTGGCCTCGATCTTCTTCTCGCTAGACTCGCCTTCGCTCGGTTCCTCTACGATTGGTTCATTTTCGGGGATGGTTCTCCGAGAAGGGCCGGCCTCAACCTTATTTGAAATTTGGCTCCGATTTTGCAATTGGGCAATGGCCGCTTGCTAGGCTTGCAACATGTCGAAGATCATCCTGAGGTTAATACCATACCCTTCGTCGTTTTGAGTTGTCGAACGGTATTCTCTACGAACACTGTTTGATGGGCTGGTAATCCGATCCACATCGACTGCCATTTGTGAATTAGCGTCGACTGGAACTTCACCACCGGCCGCTACGTTGTTGTTTTCGTGCTGGTGGTCAAATTCGCCATCGACGTACTGAGGCACAGATTGTGAGTGGGACATGGTTGATATGTAACCTGAAATCAAAAAATTCTCCAAAGAACAAGCGTAAAATAATTTGTGTGACAGTAAATTGTATCAAACGTTCACTATTATGCTTAGCCCCATGGTGGGCGCCAAACTGTTTACCCTTGGCTACGGATAAAAATTAAATTTGTACGTGGTTTTAAGGACACTTGATTTGATTAGATACAGATAGAGAATGAATGAAAATAGAGACTAAATTCAGTCAATAAGAAAGAAAGCAAACCACAAATATTGAGTAGCTTTACTGTGGCAGAATCCTCTAAAATAAAATATGAAGCAGATAGATCGAGAAAGTAATTAGAATGGACTGTAGCTTTGTGTATATTGATTGTTCGTTGTATGATCCCTTTTTACAATTGTGCTGCCCCTTTATATAGGGAGGGGAATGAGTTTTATACAAGGTAAAAAACCTATCTACAAGGTAAAATATCCCTAGAATTAATGGCTTCAACGTCTTTACTAATCTTTGCCGTGATTTCCGCCGAGATATTCACATATCACGGGTTTTCTAGTCCTTCAGTTACGCAAATCTAATGATTTTACCCTAGGGTGTTTTACCCTAATCGGCCTCAACGATCTCATCTCGAGCACCTTGGCTTCGAGCTCCATTCTAATGGAATCCGGTCTTGGCCTTTACCTCTCGATGTCTCGATCCAGGCCTATCGAGCAGTGACTCAAATCGATGCCGGTCGTATCAATTCGAAACCGATATTCCCTATGCAAGTGATCGAATTCGACCCCATACAGAAGGATGGACCTACCACCGATCACTGATGATTGGGCCGTACAGGCCTTCACCCAAGGACTCAACGCTCGAAGTTCAACGGCTTCGCAGCAGCTTAAACAGAGCTTGATTCAATATCCAGCCGCCACATGAGCGGATATACACAAATCGATATCAGTCGAAGATCAGGGTCGAGGATGACCAACTTAGAGCCCCCTTGGGATCTACTTACCCCATCAGAGCCCATGATAGGGTTTATTTATCGAGAACCGAGGTCGAGCAGAGACAGGCATCGACCATATCCTGGGGACCGAAAAGTCATTACAGCAAGGCAAGGTTCCCCGAGATGAAAAAGGAGGAACGATCATAATCGGAATAACCGAGGACCCTTGGCGAGAAACAACTTCGAGGGAACCACTGGTCATAGAGAAGCACCGCGACTATCCGAATATAACTTCAACGTCGATTCAACTACTCTCGTGTCGGCCGTCGGTCGTATTAAGGATACTAAGTGGCCTCGACCGCTGCAATCGGACCCAGCCAAGAGAGACCCCAGTTTGATATGTAAATATCGTGATACACATGGGTATAGGACAGAAGACTATCGACAGCTGAGAGAGGAGGTGGCACGGTTGCTCAAAAATGGGCACCTTCGAGAGTTTTTGAGCGACCGAGCCGAAAACCATTATGGGACCAGGAATAAGCCAGTGAACCGGGAGGAGCCTCAGCACACAATCAATATGATCATCGGCGGGGTAGATAGCCCCAAGGTCCGGTATTAAAACGCACTAAGATATCCATTACCCGGGTAAAGCGCACTCGGGATTATGCAATTGAGGGAATCTTGCATTTCAGAGGAGGATGCATAAGTAATCATGCAACCCCACAAAGACGCTTTAGTAATATCGATGCTTGTACATAAAACGAAGGTAAAACGTGTATTGTTCAATCCTGGTAGTTCGGCCAACATAATTCGATCATGGGTTATCGAACAGCTCGGGCTGACAGACCGAGTTATCCCTGTAGTTCAGATTCTTAATGGTTTCAACATGGCGTGCGAAACGACCAAAGGGGAAATAACATTACCGGTAAACACTACCAGTACCATTCGAGAAACAAAATTCTGCGTAATTGACGGAGACATGAGGTACAACGCCCTTCTCGGGAGACCGTGGATTCACAATATAAGAGCGGTACCCTCAACTCTGCACCAAGTTTTTAAATTCCCATCGACTGATGGGATCGTAATAGTTTACGGAGAACAGCCTGCCGCGAGAGATGTTCGCAGTAGAAGAAGCAGTACCGAAACCAACAACTCCTTCCCCAATAATCAAATAGCATTCACAGGCATCGCCTTCAACAAACGAAGGGATGATCGAAGATGACGACTACGGGGTTCCCCGGTCATTCGTCGGTCCCGATGAATCCGACGCAACTAAATCAACGGTCGAGGAACTCGAGCAAATTTCACTCCAAGGAGACTCGCCGGATCGAAAGGTATACCTAGGTTTGGGCCTAAGTTCCAAGCTCAGGACAAAACTTATACAATTTCTTTTAGCTAACGAAGATTCTTTTGCTTGGTCCCATCTCGACATAACAGGGATACCACCGGAGATCACGACTCACAAACTAAGCATCGATCCAAAATTCCGGCCGGTCAAGCAAATAGGAGGCCTCAATACGAAGTCAAACAAGCGTTCATCAAGGATGAGGTAACTAAACTTTTAAATATAGGGTCCATTCGGGAAGTTAAATACCCAGAATGGTTAGCAAACGTAGTTGTAGTTCCTAAAAAGGGAAATACATTAAGAATGTGCATAGATTATAAGGATTTAAATAAGGCATGCCCTAAAGATTCTTTTCCCTTACCCAATATCGATCTCATGATCGATGCCACTGCTGGCCACGAGACCCTTAGCTTTCTCGATGCTTACTCTGGCTATAACCAAATACGAATAGACCAGGATGATCAGGAAAAGACATCCTTCATCACTAAGTATGATACGTACTATTATAACATGATGCCATTCGGGTTAAAGAATGTGGGGGCCACTTATCAACGCCTAGTAAACAAAATGTTCGAAGAACAACTAGGAAAAACAATGGAGGTTTACATTAATGATATGTTAGTTAAGTCCCAATGAGCAGAGGACCATTTGAGCCATTTGCAGGAGACGTTCGATGTGCTGAGACGGTACAACATGAAGTTGAATCCGGAGAAATGCGCATTTGGAGTGGGCTCGGGAAAATTCCTCGATTTCATGGTCTCGAATCGAGGAATAGAAACCAACCCCGAGAAGATCAAAGCCATCGAAGACATTACAATTGTAGACAGTGTAAAAGCCGTACAAAAGCTAACTGGCCGGATAGCCGCTTTGGACCGATTCATCTCGAGATCGTCCGATAGGAGTCACCGATTTTTCAACTTGCTGAAAAAGAAGAATGATTTCTCGTGGCCTCCGGAGTGTCAGCGCGCATTAGAAGAACTTAATAGGTACCTCTCTAGCCCACCTTTGCTGCATACACCAAAAACAGGTGAGCGACTATACCTCTACCTTGCCGTCTCGGAAGTAGCGGTAAGTGGGGTCCTGGTTCGAGAAGAACAAGGTACACAGTTTCCTATTTATTACGTTAGTAGAACCTTAGGTGAGGCCGAAACTAGATACCCGCATTTGGAAAAATTAGCACTCGCTTTATTGAGTGCCTCCTGGAAGCTAAAACCCTACTTCCAATGCCATCCCATATGTGTAATAACGACTTATCCCCTGAGAAATATAATGCACAAGCCCGAGCTATCCGGCCCGTTGGCCAAATCGGCTATCGAAGTAAGTGGGTACGATATCGAGTATCGGCCCCAAACTGCGATCAAATCTCAAGTGTTGGCAGATTTCGTCGCCGATTTTGCACCGTCGCTAATACCCGAGGTCGAAAGAGAATTAATGACCGAATCGGGGACTCCTTCGGGAGTGTGGACTCTGTTCACAGACGGCGCCTCGAACGCAAAGGGATCGGGGCTTGGTATCGTGCTAAAGCCCCCCATTGGGAATACAATTCGACAGTCTATTAAGACTATAAAATTAACTAACAACGAAGCGGAGTATGAAGCTATGATTGCAGGTTTAGAACTGGCCAAAAGCCTGGGACCGGAGATAATCGAAGCCAAGTGCGATTCCCTCCTTGAAGTCAATAGGTGAACAGAACTTTCAAAGTCAGAGAAGGGCGAATGCAGAGGTATTTGGACAAGCTTCAAGTCACACTGCATAGGTTCAAAGAATGGACCTTGCAACACATACCTCGAGAGCAAAACAGTGAGGCCAGCGCCCTCGCCAATCTGGGATCATCGGTCGAAGATGAAGAGATCAAGTCCGAGAAGGTCGTACAACTTTTGAGGTCGATGGTGGAGGAAGGCCATGCCGAAATCAATTTAACTAGTTTGACCTGGGATTGGAGGAACAAGTATATAGAGTATCTCAGTTCGGGTAATCTCTCTTCGGACCCCAAAGAATCGAGAGCATTACGCACAAAGGCAGCCCGGTGCTGTTTATCCGATGATGGAACCCTATTTAGGAGGACATTTGGTGGTCCCTCGCAATATGTCTGGGACCGGGTGACACCGAGTATATCTTAAGGGAAATACACAAAGGCACATGCGGGAATCATTCCGGCGTCGAATCCCTGGTCCGAAAAATAATTCGAGCTGACTATTATTGGATTGATATGGAAAAAGATGCAAAGGAGTTCGTTCGCAAGTGTAACGAGTTCCAAAGACACGGACCAATGATCCACCAGCCCAAGGAGACGTTGCATTCGGTCTTGTCGCCATGGCCATTCATGAAATGGGGGATGGACATCGTCGGCCCTCTCCCCTACACACCAGGTAAGGCTCAGTTCATTCTTTTTATGACTAACTATTTCTCCAAATGGGTTGAAGCACAGGCATACGAGAAAGTTAGGGAAAAGGAGGTGATCGACTTCATCCGGGATCACATCATATGCCGATTTGGGATACCATCGGAGATCGTGTGCGATAAAGGAAAGCAGTTTATCGGCAGCAAAGTGACGAAGTTATGAAGACAACAAAATCAAAAGGATCCTATCGACACCCTATCACCCCAGCGGCAACGGACAAGCTAAATCGACCAACAAAACCATAATTCTAAACCTAAAGAAAAGGTTAACCGACGCGAAGGGAAAATGGAAAGAAGTATTGCCTGAAGTCTAATGGGCATATCGCACAACCGAGAAAACCAGCATCGGGGCCACTCCTTTCTCTCTAGTGTACGGTGCTGAAACGTTGATACCAGTCGAAGTGGGCGAACCGAGTATTAGATTCCGCTACGCAACCGAAGAATCGAATATCGAAGCTATGAATACCAATTTGGAATTATTGGATGAAAGAAGGGAAGTCGCCCTTGTTCGAATGGCCGGCCAAAAGCAAAAGATTGAAAGGTACTACAACCGGAGAGCCCATCTTCAACATTTCAACATCGGAGACCTAGTGCTCAGAAGAATCACACCCAATACTTCGAGACTCGAACGAAGGGAAATTAGGGCCGAGCAGGGAAGGGCCTTACACCATCTTAAAGATCACCGGGAAGGGATCTTACAAGCTTGGAACAATGGATGGCAAACAGCTGCCGAACAATTCGAACATAAACCACTTGAAACGATACTATTGTTGAGGTATGAACTTTCATTCTTCGTTTGTTTGTTTTATGTTACTAACACCTGCAGGTATCAAATGAAGTAACCTCGAGACGGGAAGCACAGGACATTAGGACTGAAAGCACACGTTGCACTCTTTTTTACTTCGACCGGTTTTGTCCCAAATTGGGTTTTACGGCAAGGTTTTTAATGAGGCAACCAGGAATCGTGCTAACTTAGATCGGTCGCAGATCGAAGGCAATAATATTCGGTGCTCAACTTCCATCGACCGTGAATATCAGAAGACTGCTTGACTACTTCAATTCATTGCTTAGCTACTTCAATTCGGGAGAACATCTTATAGATCATTAGGAATCGATGTAAAGGTCAAACGGTCAAAAGAACCGTGCCCAAAAAGATTGATCTACCCCCTAAGCAAATCGTACAAGCACTTGAATGCTAATAAAAGTTCTTTGGCACCGATATCTTGTCTCCGAGCCCAAGGGCCATTCCGATCTTCGTTGCACGACCAAAAACTAACATTGCTCAGAGTTTCATACGAAAATCGAAGGGGAATAAGACCTGCTAAGGCAAACCCAAATTTATCAAAAGCCAAGGCCATATTGAGTTAACGAAGCTCGAAGGGGACTAAGACCTGTTAAGGCAAACCCCGATTTCTTAAAGGGCTAAGGCCGAATCAAGTTAATAAAACTCGAGGGTGACTAAGACCTATTAAGGCAAACCCGATTTCTTAAAGGGCTAAGGCCGAATCAAGTTTATTGAGGCAAACCTCGGACCCTTTTCGAGGCTCAGGCCTTATCAAATCGGCTGAAGAAAGGGAAAATCTGCTAAGACATATCTTCAAATTGGCTAAGTCTAAACTAAGCCTGAAGAGCAGGAAATTCTACAAGTTGAACCATCGGTTCTAAGTACGAAGAATCAAAATAGATCAAACAATAAAGGGATATAAAGGGATACCTTTATATATATATATGTGAACAAAGAATGTTACAGAAATGAGGAAGTCAAAAAAAAATGAAAAAAGATGTCTCTATTCGGAATTCTCGGAGTCTTCTTCTTCTTCTTCTTCTGGGAAGGCTCGCTTTCTGGCCTCGGCTTCGATCGTTTTTGCATCATCGATCTCGATAGATAGATCGAAGCGTCGAGATTGTAAATCTTCGAGAATAGAAAGACGGGTTTGGTATTTGGTATATTCGACCAGAATCTTCGATTGTTCCTGAGCAGCCTCGGCATCAGCCCTATTGGGCTATTAACTCATCGGCCTCAGCCTTGGATGTAACAACCTCCGATTTTGCCGATTGCAGCTCGTTGACCAAAATGCCGCGATCCGAAGTGAGCTTCTCGATCTGGGATTGAAGCGTATCGGTACTCTTAGTCAGAGTCCGGATTTTCTCTTGTGCCTCCGAAAGTTGATTTTCCAAAGAAACCATTTGAGCTTGGAGGGTTTCTTTTACCAAGGTCAGCAGGTCGGTCTTGGCTCTCCATTCATTAATTTCTGCTTTGGCCTCACTCACCGCAGATCGGAATTGGTTTATTCGGTCAAGTTGTTGCTCAATCTGGTCGATTATACCAGAATTTTCCTTGCGCACAAAGTCTAGTTCGACACGAAGGGTCGACATCTCCCCTTCGAGCCGCTCACGACGTGCCTTTTCTTCTCTTAGTCGAAGAAAAGCCTCATGATGATGCACCGAGGCCTACGAGTACAAAAGACAATAAGACAGTTAGTCAAAGTTGAAATGTAAAATGGCAAACACCGGACAAGGCTTATCGGAAGTTTACCTTATTTGATGCTTGTTGAGCTTCATTGAACAAGCAGGTTTCATCCACCTCGTCCATTGTAGCCTGATCCCAAATTTATCAAAAGCCAAGTCCATATTGAGTTAACGAAGCTCGAAGGGGACTAAGACCTGTTAAGGCAAACCCCGATTTCTTAAAGGGCTAAGGCCGAATCAAGTTAATAAAACTCGAGGGTGACTAAGACCTATTAAGGCAAACCCGATTTCTTAAAGGGCTAAGGCCGAATCAAGTTTATTGAGGCAAACCTCGGACCCTTTTCGAGGCTCAGGCCTTATCAAATCGGCTGAAGAATGGGAAAATCTGCTAAGACATATCTTCAAATTGGCTAAGTCTAAACTAAGCCTGAAGAGCAGGAAATTCTACAAGTTGAACCATCGGTTCTAAGTACGAAGAATCAAAATAGATCAAACAATAAAGGAATATAAAGGGATACCTTTATATATATATGTGAACAAAGTATGTTACAGAAATGAGGAAGTCAAAAAAAAAAAAAGATGTCTCTATTCGAAATTCTCGGAGTCTTCTTCTTCTTCTTCTTCTTCTTCTTCTTCTGGGAAGGCTCGCTTTCTGGCCTCGGCTTCGATCTTTTTTGCATCATCGATCTTGATAGATAGATCGAAGCCCCGAGATTGTAACTCTTCGAGAATAGAAAGACGAGTTTGGTATTTGGTATATTCGACCAGAATCTTCGATTGTTCCTGAGCAGCCTCGGCATCAGCCCTATATTGGGCTATTAACTCATCGGCGTCAGCCTTGGATGTAACAACCTCTGATTTTGCCGATTGCAGCTCGTTGACCAAAATATCGCGATCCGAAGTGAGCTTCTCGACCTGGGATTGAAGCGTATCGGTACTCTTAGTCAGAGTCCCGATTTTCTCTTGTGCCTCCGAAAGTTGATTTTCCAAAGAAACCATTTGAGCTTGGAGGGTTTCTTTTTCCAAGGTCAGCAGGTCGGTCTTGGCTCTCCATTCATTAATTTCTGCTTTGTCCTCACTCACCGCAGATCGGAATTGGTTTATTCGGTCAAGTTGTTGCTCAATCTGGTCAATTATACCAGAATTTTCCTTGTGCACAAAGTCTAGTTCGGCACGAAGGGTCGACATCACCCCTTCGAGCCGCTCACGACGTGCCTTTTCTTCTCTTAGTCGAAGAAAAGCCTCATGATGATGCACCGAGGCCTACGAGTACAAAAGACAATAAGACAGTTAGTCAAAGTTGAAATGTAAAATGGCAAACACCGGACAAGGCTTATCGGAAGTTTACCTTATTTGATGCTTGTTGAGCTTCATTGAACAAGCAGGCTTCATCCACCTCGTCCATTGTAGCCTGATCCTCTTCGGTCACCAAGCACCAAAGATAACTAGCCACCCCCACAGGCGCAGAAAGGGCCCTAGCATCTTCAGGAATGGCAAACCTTATTATTCTTTTTCGATCAGGGTTTGAACTCGGAGCAGGAAATCTATCGACCAGCTTTGGACCGAAAGATGCCTTGCTCGTTTTGGTGGAGGGACTCTTCCTCGGCACTTCGAGCCCAAAAGTATCCGCCGATGGCACACCATCGAAGAAATCTTGAAAAGGTCCTTCTGGCATATGGCCTTTGCTCGGTGAATGTGCTTTTGCGGCTCGGGCTTCGTTAAGAGTTGACTCCGATAAAGAAGGGGAGTCCATTGCTTCTGGGGGCCCCGAGATTCCCTGCATTGAGTAGAAGACGAGTTTCATCGACCCTTGGTTCGGGGACTGCCCGAGATGGCTCGCTGCCCAAAATCTCGAGACCTTCGTCTTCCTCGGACTCATTGTCCAATCGATAAGCTATGTCCGAGATTCTGAGCCTATGAGCTATACTTTTCTTTGGTTTCTTCGTTTGGGGCCCAGAAGAACCGGGGACTTCTTTCCTCTTTTTCTCCTCCTCCTGCTCCGAGGCAGGGGGAGGGTAGGGAACCTCTCTAACAGGGGACGCTGGCCTCAATTCAACGTCCTTTCATAGACCTGCAAAGGAAGGAATGAAGTAAGTTATAAAGCAGCAGCATCATCAATAACATAAGACGTGGAATATAAACATTATCGGTCTCACCATGATTTTTGGCCTCCCATCGACCCTTCGATATCTCGCGCTAGAATAGGTCCTTTGAGACACCACCTTCTTTACCCATTCTTTCAAATGCTGAATCGCAGCCGACATTCGAGAAACAGCTACACCATGCGAGATATGTTAGTGAGATAACAAAGGAAAGACACCAGATGAATTGAAATAGGAAGATAGCACTTACGGTTCATGTTCCACTTTTCAAGGAACGGCATGTCTTCGGCAGGGATCAGGTCCGATGTCTTTATTCGAACAAATCGGCTCATCCAGCCTCGGTCCTTATGCTCATCGATGCTCGAAAAGGGGGCTTTGCTAGCCCGGCGAGCGAGTTTTATTAGTCCCCCTCGGAAGATTCGGGGACTGTATAGTCGCAGGAGATGATCGAGGGTGAAGGGGTGCCTTCGATCTTACTCACAAAAAAATGGAAGAGAATGACTATTCTCCAAACAGAGGGATGAATCTGACCCAGCATTACGTCGCACCTTTTGCTAAACTCGATGATGATGGGGTACAAAGGGCCCAACGTGAAGGGGTAAGTGTAAACACTCAAGTAGCCCTCCACGTGGGTGGTGATTTCCTCTTCTGGTGAAGGAACCACCACGTCCTTACCAACCCAATTGCAATCTTACTTCACCCTATCGATGGTTTTGTTCGTAATCAAACAAATGTATCTAGTGACCGACTCATCCCGGCCCGGTACAGAAGAAGCCTTCTCTACCTTAAAGTCGGAACCGGTTAAGCATCCAACCAGTACGAACGCTTTTATTGGGGGCTCGGTCGAAGCCTGCTCAACAACGACAGGCTCAGTTTCTTTAGCGAGTTAAGAAGAAGAGGGGTTTTGTTTCTGGGGAACAGATTTGGATGTCTTTGCCATTAGAAATAAAAAGTTAGAGAATATAGTAGATACCAAGAGTAAAACAAGAACAAAGGAGATTACACTTGTGAACAAACTCAGAAAACTTGAAGAATACAATAACGCAAACTTTGGAATTGAAGGAAGGGAGGGCTATTTATAACCTCTTAAAGGTGGCGGCTCGAGTCCCGAAATGAGGAAGCATTAATTAGCGTTTGCAGGTGTTGCAGATTTTTGTCTTCAGTTGGTCTATGAAAAGACATTTTTGATACTTGCCACGTGCGTCATCTTGTTGCCGTCACTTATCAATACGACGTTTTGCGTCTCTTGATGTGACACCCCGAATTTCGTGTCACGAGCCATAAGTATGTCTCCATTTAACCTAATCTTAAAGGCGGCGGCTCATATCGTTTTTTATCATTACTCTCCAAGAAACGAGGGGACTATCTGTATATGGTCGAATTCGATCGCTTGCATAGGCAATACCGGTTTTGAATTCGTACGACCGGCGTCGATTGGAGTCACTGCTCGATAGGCCGAGATCGAGACATTGAGAGGCGAAAGCCAAGACCGGATCCCATCAGAACGGAGCTCGAAGCCAAGGTGCCCGAGACGAGATCGTTGAGGCCGATTAGGGTAAAATTAATAGGTTTGCGTAACTGAAGAACCAGAAATCCCGTGATACGTAAATAACTCGGCGGGAATCACGACAGAAATCAGTAAAGACGTTGAAGCCATTAATTCTAGGGATATTCTTACCTTGTGGATAGGATTTTTACCTTGTATAAGACTCATTCCTCTCCCTATATAAAGGGGCAGCATCATTGTATAAACAGGACATAACGAACGATCAATATACACAAAGCTACAGTCTATTCTACTTACTTTCTCGATCTATCTGCTTCATATTTTATTTTAGAGGATTCTGCCACAGCAAAGCTACTCAATATTGGTGGTTTGCTTTCTTTCTTATTTACTGAATTTAGTCTCTATTTTCATTCATTCTTTATTTGTATCAAATCAAATCACGTATCCTTAAAACCACGTACAAATTTAATTGTTATCCGTAGCCAAGGGTAAACAGTTTGCTTTCTGAAAATTTTCTGAAATCTTTAACAACAATTTGATAATGCAAAATACATAGACAACCCCTTTAACTTGACACCAATTTTCATTTTGGCACTTCATTTCAGCTTTGTTCCATTTTGGGACTCCAACCCCATTTTTTATGTTTCATTTTGACACAAAAAGCTGATCCACTGTAAAAAAAAAAAAAAAAAAAAAAAAAAAAAAAAAAAAAGAAGAGCGTGTGTATAAACGCTTCTGAGGTGTAATAACTATCCAATTAAATGTAGCCACCTGTTTTTTAATTCATGTCAAACGGATCTAACCCAAATAGCCAAATATTCAAAACCCTAAATTAATAACTTTGAATGTGATTTAAACACATTGTTATGTTTTTGGCGGCTTTGTTACTTTTGAAGTAGCAAATTTAAGCTGTGTATTTTGAAGATTATATATCTAATATCTAATTTCAGGCCATTGTTGTTCGTGATCAAGCTAAAAAAGTGAACTTCCTTGTATCATAACGGTGTCTGCCTATTATTTTGAGAATGGATGGCCTTTCTATTTCAGCTCGAAAGTATATATCTGTTAGGCTAAATTATTCAGTTCAATTATACAAATTAACTCCTTTAGTAGTCTAATATGGATGGAATTGCTGGGACTTGTGACAAGAATAATATTTGACTGATAGAAGGATTATATTATGTAGTGACATGTTAGATTAATGGTGCCTTCCTATTAATTTCAGATGAAGATATGAATTCTAATAAATAAAGAAAAGAAAAAACTGACCTACTAAATAAAGAAATTAAAAAATAGCAAAACTTTGAAGCTTATCGGAGATAATGCTGTGGCCCACGGTGGGCTTGGCCCGGGACCGGCCCAGGCCCGCTGTCCTGGTGGGCCTAACGGGCCTGGTGGTCCGGTCCCTAGCGGGCCTGGGCTTGAAACGGAGTAGGCCCGTCACGGGCCGGGTAAGGAAAAAGGCCCGGCAGGCCCAGGACCGCCAGGCGGGCCCGGGCCGGGCCCAACGGTAATATTTTTAAATTTTTTTTTTTTAAAAAAATAGCCCAACGGTCAGATTTAAAATCTAGCCGTTGGAGCCTCAATTTGACCGTTTGGGGTTCAGAAAATAGCCATTTTGGCCCCCAAACTTTAATTTAACCCCAAACTTTTTATAAATACACTTTTTACCTATTCCCACCTATAAATACCTCCCCATTCTTTCATTTTTAACTCACAAATTCTCTCAATATCTCTCAATCTCCTTCAATCTCTCTCTAATTATTTCCATAAGTGCTCATATTATTATTTTAATTTCGTGAAAAATTGTGAAGTTGGTGAATTGAAGTATTAAAGTCTTCAAGTCTTCAACAATATTCAATTTTCAAGAAGTTGTTCGTCAATTCGGTAACCTTGTTCCAACTCTTTAATTTTTAATATATTGTTGCGTTTGTTTTAATTAGTTTAATTATAATTACTATGGATTTTTCATTGAAAAAATTGTTTGGTGGTAAGGGCAAGGGAAAATCGAAAATTGATCAATCTAGTAGCCAAGCTACTCCTCCTCCCCTGCTACCCGTCCTCCTCTACCTAATATTCTTGATAGTGATCACCCTTTAATGCAATTTTTCGATAGTCAATTTTATCACGATATTACACCCGATAATCGATTAGATGAGGAAACGATGAACGCTCTTTATGGTAATGAAACCCAACCCGATTTACATGAATCCCAACCCGATTTAGATGAAACGCAACCCGATTTAGAAGATACACCTACTAGTCCTAATAATAACCCAACTGATGACCCTCCTATACTAACCCCTACATTTGATAGAAGACCTCCTAGACGGGCCGAACCATCTCTTGTTTGGCATTTTTTTACTCAATTAAGAGAAGAAAACAAAGCTAAGTGTAAAACTTGTGGGTCTTTATTGGCTCATAAATTTACTGGCAACCGTAGCGGTACGGGTAGTTTAACTAGGCACATAATGAAACACCCTAGAGATAAAAAAGATATTTGCAAATGAAAGCTGCGGAACAGGGGGCGAGCGGAGGTAATCCGGTTCCAACTAGTGTAGGTTCAAACTTAGTCCAACCCGGAATTAACACCGTTACCGGGGGAATTTTATACTACGATCCAAACAAGGATCGTGAAGAACTAACAAAAATGGTAACAGTTATGTGCTTACCATATAGTTTTCCTTCTAACCCCCATTTTATACAATATCTTAGAAAAATTTATAATCCTACATATAAAGGATGGCCTCGTGCTACAATGAAGGCCAACATTTACAAATATAAGCATGAATACGAACAATATTTGCGATATCTATTTACCCATATAGATTGTCGCATTGCAATTACTACAGACATAGGTAGAAGTGCCAATGACTGTGACTATTTAACCGTTACCAGTCATTGGATAGACGAGGACTGGATAATGCAAAAACGCATTATCGCATATAGAATAATTAACTCACGCCACACTGGTAAATTTATAGCTAAAACGGTAACAGACATTTGTAGATATTTTTGCATTACAGATAAAATAATGTCTGTTACCATGGATAACGCGTCTAGTAACACCCACGCAATAACCACGCTTACAACTACTCTAAACCCCTCATTTTCTAATATTTTTCATGTTAGGTGCATTTATCACATTTATCATTTAATTGTCGGGGACGGAATGAGATTGTTAAACGTAGAAATTGAAAAGGTAAAAATGGCTCTTAACTGGCTATTCTACTTAAACCGTAGAAGTAGACTTAGGGAATATTTTAAAAAATGTGATGAATGTGGCCTTAGGGAAAGAAAAGTTCCTAAACCTTGTCCTACTAGATGGAACTACATGTATGAAAGTCTAGTAGTTGCGTATGAATATAGGAACCCAATTACCGCAACCTACAATGCTCGTGTAGGTGATGGTGATTCTGAAGACGGCGATAACTAATCAAGATTGGGTTAACGTTAAAACACTTGTAGATTTTTTAGAACAATTTTCTTTAGCAACTAACGATTTATCTGAGCAATACTATCCTACTATTTCTAACTGTTTAGTTTATATTGCTACACTTGCAAATTTATTTGATCAATTTGTAGATAGTGTAGTTTATCAATATGCCACTGACTCTATGAAATCTAAGTTTAAAAAATCTTTTTTCCCTATCCCCCCTATTTATGGCGTTGCCGCACTGTTAAACCCTACCATGAAATTAGGAGGTCCCCAATTTTGGTATTCAAAAATTTATGACTCTTTGTCACTTTCACCTGAGGAATATGCAACACTTGGAGATGCAATAGCCTCAATTAAAATAAATGCACAGACAATTTATGGTGCATATCAAACTGCTTTAGATCATGTTAGACCCAGTATTCCAACTCCCACTTCGTCCACTTCACGACCAGGTAAAAGAACTGCGGGCATAAAGGCCCTCAGTGCTTGGACGGAGATCAGGGGTTCCCAAAGTGAAAATATTGGTGATAGTTCACAACTAAATGAGCTTCAAGTTTATTTGTCGCAGGGACTTGAATCAGAGAATCTCGACGGCTCCTTCGACGTTTTGGAATGGTGGAAGGACAAACAAAAACACTTTTCGGTTCTTTCAAGGATGGCGCGAGATATATT
>MCJB01038467.1:6461-24508 GCA_002018475.1 Nicotiana obtusifolia
GGGGGGTATCTTCTTATTTTTGAATTTGAATTTTTAAACTTGTATATCACTTTCACATAATTTTAAGAAAAATAAATACTACTCCAGTAACAACTTAAATTATGAAGTGGGCAAATCTCATCCATCCAATGTCATTTATAACAAATAGCCAAACAAGATCTACAATATCATGTTGGTAATGGAGTTCATTACGCTCAAATAGCAATATCCAAATATCAGAATCATAATATTTAAGGGACCCACTAGGAAAATAATGACTAGAATCGAAGAGAAAATGGAACCGAAACTGTATCACGATGAGGGTGACATAGGGTTCACAGCTAGATAGGAAGCATCTTGCTTAATTAGGCCATGGATCCTCCGTCACACACATCAAAACTAATTACTAATGGAAGTGAAACCAATCCCCTTTCTCTATGTAAAGGGACAAGTTGTCTTTTGGTCTAAATAATGCCACCATATACCAAGATTCTAGACATTTCTTTTATATTACCAAGATCGAAGACTTAGTTTTCTATAATAATTGCTCTTTGGGTGTAATTTAATTGAGACAGGAACATAGGCTGTTTCAAGAGTTGAAATTTAGGAGTTTTCGTATTGATTTTAAATTAATATATAATAATAATTAGGTTTGTTCCTAAATATTTAGTAAATTTTAATATATATGGCTGAACCAAGATAAAAATTATAGATTCACGTAATCCGAAAACTTACAAGCTAGATCCTTTCCCCAAAAGGAAGTTAGAGAAAGCTGGCGAGCGTGGACCACGCCCCATACACAAACAAATCCCTGCGACAGCAGCTAACCTTCTCCGCGCCCAACAATGCACCGCACATCACCTCATTGACTCTCTTTCCGTCCATATTACTATATGGACATAATGTATTATTAGAGTGATTGTACTATATTTATTTATTTATATTTATACTATATTAAAAGTACGAAATTCCTATCGAAATATTATTTGTTTTTTTATCTTTTCTATATGCATTCTATGTTGGATATAATTGTAATTGTAATAAAAAAATTTATTTTCAAAAAACAAAAACTCTTGTTTAGTGTTTTCTGTTGGCTAGGACTTTACTTTATTTAGGTTTATAATTATTTAGGCTCTCCTTTGTTTATGTATAATTAGGATTCTTTATTGCGGTGTAGCTTTTCACTAGGTTTAGGATTTTTTAAGTTCTTCTCTGTTTATTATTCGTTATTGTTTGTTTGGTTCTTTATTACCAATTAATTCACGTTACTTGTCTTTGTTTAGGTTTAGCATTCACTTTATTTCTATATCTTGATAGCGCTAACATTTCGGAGGTTGAACTAACTTGAGATTTGAGATAAAATTTCTACATGTAATCTCTTCTCTTCTTGATTAAGAAAAAAAATTACAAATTAAAAGGTTATCAATTATGGATTTTATAGGACGTGCATCTCATATATGCATGCTCGATTAAGAATTGCAAATTGAAAGGTTAATGATTACGGTTCAAGTGGCACTTTTGGAAGGGAAGTTAGCTTATGCTTGTATTTCTTGCTATTCAACTAGGGTAATGTCTTGCTATCCATATAGAGCTGGTAAGTCTCTTAAATGATGACTAAAAATCAATAAAGCTTATGCAATTCAACCTTTTTTTGTTGCTATGTTCATTTTTCGTACAATTAGTTCTTATATTATGTAATTCTTTCGTTGTGGTTGATTTATCGGAGATTCTTATCTTGCCTGTTCTTATATTTATAAGATTTTTTTATATTAAAAAAATATAAATTGTAAACAGAATGTGGGTCTGCAATGCTTATAATTTATCTACACTTCATAAATCAATCTTTTAATACAAATATTGTCACTCCTGTTTGCCTAAACACCTCCAAATGATGTGAGTTCTTTTCTGCAATGTAAGTATATTCATATATAGCTAATTATATTTATGAAATCTTTGTTTTTATTTTTGCTTTTATATGAATTTACTCTTGAAATTTTCTTTAGTTCTTTAGTTAATTACATGGCTTTAAACTAATTAATATAAAAGCACCTTAGGCTCGACTTTCTTATCCAAATTAGTTTTTCAATAAGTTAATCCAAGTTCAAGTTAATATGCACAAGACTTAAGTACTAAAGTAAAAGTGATTTGACATTTTAGTCGAAACTTTAGGTGTCCAAGTATCTTAGGAGTGGTGTAAAGATGTAATTAATATTTTGTCTAACTTTTTTTAATTGGGAATCGTTAAAAGTTATTTTTCTATTTAAGTTAGAAGTAATTGCTATGAAGTTTGGCAGTAATTTTTCGTCAAATGTTCCAAACACACACACACAGCTACACAAACACGAAGATTCCAAATACGCTCTTGGACAATTTTTTCAAAGCTACTTTCTCTTTAGAATTCATACTGATAATAATATCTCTAGATTTCAGGTTATGTAGTGTAGTAGTTCTTGTTAGTTTTTCTAATATCATATGATTTGCTGGCCATTTGGAGAATTTCTTTGGTGTACAGTTTCTTCCTTTGTTAAATATGATCGAAATTTATAATTTTTAGGAGTTTAAACTTTTAAATTTTTTTTAGTTTTTATTCTATAACTCATCCAATTTTAGTAATACTTATGTAATTCTTTCAATAATTGTATCAATGTGTGACAAATTTTTCAAATGAAAAGATGTTTAAAATCAACAATTAGGCATTACTATTACTTGTATAAAAATATAATTAAATAATACTTTTTACACTAAGTAGCTAAATATCATTAACCATTTATTGGCGTAACAAAAGGAGAAAAATCATTGTCTGAGAAAAATTATTCAGTTACTTAACAGTAAAAAGTGTTTGCTCTTCGCAACTCAATTTTTATTTTTAGAATCATAACAAAGTTTCTTAAATATCTTCATTTTACTCTAACTTGTAAATTATTAAAAATCGTTAAAGCGATTCTACCTTATTTCCTTCCAAAGAATCATACTTATACCATACGAAACAAAATCTTATATTGGACTAGTTTTTTAACATTAAAATATGTACTTGTGATTTTAAAATTTATAAGTGAAATTTTACAACCTATTTTTTTAATCTTTAATTATTGATTCCACTATGTGTTTATTTTTAGCTTTAATTCAGAGGTTACCAATATTTTAAGTTACTCATTATCCATTAGCATCTAGTCTGTATAGAGTTTTATGCAAATAGTATAGTAAAAATACATTCCTAAGTATTGTACTAATTTTTGTTAGCTTTTAACTTGTCTTTTCAGTTCAATTTTCGTATTAAACACACTATAAAATATTTCAGTTTTACGAAAATTTAAACTTATAACGAATTCATGTGAATAATTTGAAGTTACTAAAAATTGGATGAACAATTAGAATCCATACAAATCACTTAAATTTCAAGAAGTATCAATCACCAATGATATTATATATAGAAATTAAAAACTAAAATATAAAAATATTAAGCTCCAAGAGAATACCTGGAGGAGTAAAGAAATAAGAACAGAAGAGAACTTATATAAAATAATCGGATTTCCGTTGAATTATGTGGCACTGATGACAAGAATTCTAAGTGTATAAATTATAAGAATCCTAGCGAAAAGTTTAACTTCGATTGAATAATATAAATCGTTATCTAAAATGAATCCTAATGGAAATAAACTATAAACTTTATAGGGTTGCATATGTGCAATTTATATCCGAAAAGAATTCTAACCTTGGTTAATTATAATTATATTCTTCAATTATACAAATATTTAAGGGCATAAAAGTCGATTAAAGTTTTAGGGATATTTTAATCGTTTAACATTTAGCATAAAATTTCGTGCTTTATATATGTGATAATATTTTTAGAAAATATATACTTATACAAAGTTTGTATCTACCGTCATAAGTTGTGAGTAATGCACCCCATACCTACTTAAAATCTAAATTTTCTCTGTACAAATGATAAGGATATCTGTCCAGTGTTATAAAGCAGTATAAACTTATCATACTCAATTTTATAGCAAATCAACGAATACAAAATAATACATTTATCGTTTAATCATGGTCACGTGATATGTATGCTAACTTAAAATTTTAACTAGTTTGACATGAACATTTAGTACGGGTAAGTATTTACCCTTGGGTAGGTGTGTGTGTATGGATGATGCGAATACTACTACTATCAATCTTGCGGAGGAAAATAACAAGAGAAAGAAAAAGATGGAGACCTTAAACCAAGTGAAAGTTAAAAAGATAATGAATACAAGTAATGGATTAGAAATAGGAGGAGATAGATGAGAAACACGAGAGAGTCCCTCCGTCTTTAAAGAAAAGCCAAAGCAAGGAAACAAGGAACCAGAATAAGAGGCCTGCCCCTCTGACTCTCTTTGGCCTGCTATTTCCCTCTCTCTCTCTCTCTCTCTCTCCCATATGCTTTGAAAAAAGCATATAGCATAGCAATCAAGGTAAGCGAAGCAAGCAAGTAAAAAAGAAACCCAACAAAGTAAAAGTTTCTTAGGTGGAAGGAAACAAAGTGTGGGTCAGCTTGGTGGCTTCTTCTTCTCAGACATAAAAAAGATAAAGAAAAAAAAAACTCATTCAACTCCGCAATTTCTTCTCTTTAAACTCCGAATCCCTCTCTTATCTCTCTCTCAAGAATCAAAAGTTTCTTTCTTTTCCTTAAATACAACACTTGTCTCATTCTTTTCATTTTCTTGATATTTCCTTTGGTTTGGTTATATAGTTATACAGTCCTCCATAGTTTGGGGCATCTTCTTCTCCTGATTCATGCTGTTCATGTGTTAGCCTTAATTAGGCCTTCCCTTTCTCACCACTCTCTTTACCAATTAAGAGCCAAATCACAATCTCTCTTCATTGCCATCAAAATTCTTGTTTGCATATCTTCAACTTGACACTTTTTTCTCTATATATTTACCTTTCTGTTTCGATCATTTAACCTTCATTCTTAAATGGCCGTTCAAGCTCAATATCCATCAAATGTTCTCCTTTTAAACAGGTCTGCGTTCTTCACACCTCCCAACCAAAGAACACTCTCTCCCCTTTCCCTCTGAATTTTTTTTTATCTTTTTCTTTATTACTTACTAGTACCTTAATGGGATTTTCTTTGATTCTTCGTTGCAGAAGTGTACAAGAACGAAAGAACCCACTTAACAATGATGATTACTCGTTGCAACCTCAACCTGGTGGAGCATCAATTCTTGATCACACACAAATGCTACTCAATCCAGGAGGTAAAAAACAGGGGCTCTGTATTTAATTAGTTTGATTGATTGAATGGTTTTGTTTATCATTTCTTAATAAGTAGTACCAAAAAACTTACAATAGGAATAGAGAAAGTAATTAAACTTATTAACGTTTTGGCCATGGCAGCTGGCTCCAACCATTCGTGTAAAAGAAGAAGAGAAATTACCACCAACACCACTAGTACAACGGCGGCAGCAATGAATCCATTAATCTCATCAATGCAATCTCAGCCGCAGCAGCAGCTCATTGACTTAACTCAGCTCCATACGCATCAACCAAATGTTGTCTCAACCGGCCTCCGTTTAGCTTCCGGCCAACAGCTGCAACAACAGCAGAAACAACACTCTCTTTCTCCTCAATCTTCTCAATCATCAGCCTTCTATTCAATATTAACAGAAGACTTCTCCACAATTATCAAACAGCAGCGCGATGAAATTGAACATATCCTCCATGTTCAGGTATTTTTCAAATGTTATACTCCTATTCTTTTTAAGATTACTTATTGTATTTGCTGAATAGCAATGAATAATTATTTCTAGTTGGATTTACAGAGAGAAGAATTGAGGCGGACATTAGAGGAGAAAAGGCGTACACACTATCGTGCGCTGCTCGGGACCGCAGAGGAAACAATGGCACGCCAACTGAAGGAGAAGGAAGCCGAGGTGGAGAAAGCGGTCAGGCGCAACGCGGAGTTAGAGGCGCGTGCAGCGCAGCTGAGTGCGGAGGCGCAGGCGTGGCAGGCAAGGGCGAGAGCGGAGGAATTCACGGCCGCCACGCTGCAGGCACAGCTACAGCAGGCGATGATCAATAACGACGCCGGAGGGTGCAATGTGCACCTCCCGGAGAGTGACGGCGGGGAAGCGGAAGATGCTGAGTCGGTCTACGTTGACCCGGACCGAGTCGTTGAGTCAACCGGGCCGAGTTGCAAGGCTTGCCGGAAGCGAGTTGCGTCGGTGGTGCTTTTGCCGTGTCGGCATTTGTGTGTTTGTACGGATTGTGATGCTGCGCTTCAAGCTTGTCCACTCTGTTTCTCCATTAGAACCTCAAGTGTTGAGGTTTTTCTGTGTTAGGCCCAATCCTCGGCCCACGATCTTTGCAGCCCAGGCCCATGGATTCTAACTTTTGTATGCATGATTGCATGGTACATGGGGTAGAAGTGAAAATAAGAAAAGAAAAGAAAAAGTAAAAGAAAACATAAAAATAAATAATGAAATATATTAGTCATACTTTTCTTTCTTCAAAACTTTCTTCTTTTCTTTTACCCTTCGACTTGGTTTTTTTCTTTTGGCTCCATTTTGAGGACACTAATCTTTGTTCTTTATTCTTTTTCTTCTTGAAGTGAAAATACCTTGGAGATGTTGTACATTGTGAAACGGAGAGGCATTGCCTTTTCCGTTCTTTTTTATCCTTTTTTGTAATTTCAATTTGTTTCCAAAATTCTTTTATTTGCTGTCTCATAGAAGTATAAAACTTGTTTTCCTGAACTTTTTTTATCGGATGTCCCCGAAGAGGCTGTTTTCCTTAACTAATGTTATGAAAATTACTACACACTACGTTGTAGCTTAGTAGATGCATCACATTGTCATTAGGTGTAGACACTAGACTACAAGAAAAGGAAATAATTATTAAAATGAGGCTGTGTAGAATTTGGAAGTGACAAAATAAGTACGGAAGTCATGATAGACAAATTTAGAAGAATTAAACTTTATTTTAACTATGTACAGTCAAACATCTTTATTACAGCTTCGTATGTTGCGATATTTTTAGTTGCTATAATGGTGTACTGTTGTAGATGACATATATTATAATATGACATGAAAATCGATTCAAAAAAGAACTTAAATTTATAGTGAATGACTGTTATATAGGGATGCTGTTATAGAAAAATCTGACTGTACAATCATTCTATCCTCGTTGTTTTCCAAGAAAAACTTGGCGAAAATCAACTCATGGCTGGTTGGCTCCCTATATTAACTAACCCTATAATATCTCCAAAATATGTTCCTATGTTTAATTATACTATTGGTTAGCATATAAACACACGTAATTTTATGATAAATAATTTTTTAATTAGAACAAGCCTATATATTGGAATTTTATGATAAATTAAGATGTCTCAAGCGCCACTTGGTAAATCATATTCTTGATGCGCTTTTAACTGAAAGATAATCAAAGAACTTACTAGCAAACCCCTAAAAATGTTATTTTAAACTTTAGTTTTGAAATGTTTGAGTGCCCTTTTGCAAATACAACATGATCCGATCTCTGGCATGTGAGTTTCTAAATTTGCTAAATTTGGTTGTGAATAATATATATTAAACAGAAGGTATGATTAGCATGTATATTTTATGGACTGATTGGACCGTAGACCAAGGAAAGATCATAGCAATGCATTCCATGGTTTGATCTTAATTTGTAAGATCCTACTCTAATCACATGTCTAACATAATACTTGCTATTGAAACATCACAAATGTAGCTCTCTTTAATTTATTCACTTCTTAACTAAGATAAGCCCCTCATTCCCCCACCCACCCACCTCAAGTAAAGTAAATGTAATGAATCTCTTCAGTTTTTTACATAGTCATAGACTATAAATATACATACTTATTAAGTTTAATTTACTAAATTTCCATCTATCTTAAATAAGTATTTAAACAACTGAGAACTTTGTCCGTTGCTTATAAGCTTCTTTTATTTATGGATACTCCAATTCCAAAGCCACATGCTTTGTACAACTGAAATGGGACATTAAATTGTGACAAAACTTAATAAGTTCGACCAGTTTGATGTAAAGTAAAGAAAGAAATAAAGAAACGCCAAGCAGATGTCCATCAAATACAACAAATTTGATTAGTCATAAAAACGTATTGAATTGCTTGGTTCACGTGATGGATTACTAAGAGCTTAAATTAGGAAAAGATTAAACGGGACGATAGTTTAAAAGAACATGCTCCTAATTGTTTTCAAGTCAATATTGTTAATTAGGATCCGCAGTCATACACCATCTTGTATTAAATTAAAATTCTTATCAAATTTATTATGAAGAGGTATGCACCAATTAAGCGATGAAAAAAAAAGATATGTATTCAATATAGTCAGTAGTCTTGTCATCGGTTGGCCGGCCTAATTAAAATCAGAATAACGCAAATCTCAAAGTCTCTAATCCGCTAACCTCCCTTATTAGATAAGTATATTGTAGCGGCAACCTACTCCCTCCGTTTTCTTTTATTTGTATATATTAAAGAGATTTTTTCTTTTACTTATCCACTTTAGTATATTAAAAGAAAATTAATTAATTTTTTATTTTTACCATTATCATTATTTAACCCTTTCTAAACTTATTGGAGTACAAGTAGTTAAATTTAGATTTTATAGCATAGTATGTGCAATGGTCCAACCCTATATATAACACTTTTGTTAATCAAATTATATTTTTTCTTTTTAGAAAGAAAATGATAAAAGTATATATACCCTTGTGCGTGTAATAGAAAATCTCCATAGGATCAGTGATACACGGCTTGAAAATTATAAAAGTATACTCCTAGTAATAGGTACACTATAAATGTAAAACGAACTAAATATCTTGGCAAGTGTTTTGTCCGATAGACACTTAATTTTATGATAAATAACTCTTTAGAATCCAAGGTTGAGTGTCTATCAAAAAATGGAAAACTTTTTGTGAAAAAATTATCACCATTTCTTGAAACAATCGCAGCCTAAAATTCTTTCTCCGTTACTCATGGTCAGAAGAATATTTTTTCACCATTTGTTATGCGTTTTCTGGTGAGATAATTCAAGGAGTTGCTTGCAAAGCCCTAAAGTTCTCTTATTAACAATAATTTTGCTTTTTTGAAAAATATATGTTATTTTTTGCGCCAGTTTACGAATAATTACAAATTACAATATATCAACTACAGGATTAACAAGAATTGTCTTCATAGACTGTCACATGTTGGATGTATGAACAAAGTCCTGCATAAAAAACAAGAAAAAAAAGGTATTTATACACTAACAGCTGGTCATATTCATTGTTTTCTTTTTCTAGCCATTATACACGTATAATATATAAATTATGCATATATTATACCTTCACGGGCAATTTTTAGTTTAAGTGGTTGGATGGGCGGCTAATTGGGCTATGATCTACTTATAAAGAGTTGGATACTCTTAATAGTGTAAGACTTTTTAGGAAAAAAACGTGTGGGCTTAACCCAAAGTGAACAATGTCACACCATATTAAGAGTATCTTTGGGCCATTTCATCTCAATAACTGGTATCAGAGATAATGGTTTGGTGGGACGAGTATGAAAAATGGCAAAGTGATGGCGCAAGGCCCGGCTTAGTTCTTTTGCTTGTATATGGACCGGTTTACTACCTTTACCCGTAGTTCCAAAGACGCATACGCAGCCTCTCCTTTGAGCATGCGTGACTATAAATACTCGGATCATGTGAGTGGCACACATTTAATCTCCAATTAGCCTACAAATGATGATGGACCATGTGGAACTTAATTAGTTCAAGTGGAATATTGTTGGGCGTGGGAACAAAGTCCTACATGGATAGTAGAAAAGAAAAATGATCTGCTTATAAGGAGTTATATACTCTTAATCGTGTGAGGCGTTTTAGAAAAAAATCGTGTGGGCTTAATCCAAAGCAAACAATATCATACCATATTAAAAATATCTTTGGGCCGTTTTATCCATACGTCACAATGATTTTTATAGAAGTCTAAGCAGCACTGCGGATCATAACTATATCAATGTACATCATGCTTTGATTTTAATTTGTTGGATAAGCAGGAATCATATTGTGCTAACATAGTTAACGTAACACGTATTGTCTAATGGAAGTCCATGTCTCCTTAATCATCAGTTAATAAATTAAGCACCCCACTCCACCCCAATGTTGGGATCAAAAATAACAAGGCATCATGCGGAAACTAACAATGTGAACCTTAAATAATAAATGAGACGACAAAAGAAATATATACTAAACTAGGCAAAAGTTAATTAACTATTAACAAGTCAACTTTAAGCATTTATAACCTAATATATTCTAGTAAAGAGTGAGTTTAAGTTTTATCTACTGAATAATATTATAGTATGAAAAAAATTTATATGCGCAGTGTGATTATTGTAAACTCTAAATTAAACCTGATAAATAACAGAATGAGAATTCACCTCAAAATTATGCTTGGCTGATCGCTGTTATATTAAGAGCATAAATTAGGGAAAATAGAAGGGAGACGAGTTTTAGGTGTAAAGTACACGTTCCTAATCAATAATTTACCCAGTCAACATTATCAACCGTGGTAGCGAACCATCTCCTAGCTAGCTGTTAAATGCCTATCAAATTTTTGGAGACATATGCACAAACAAACAGATATATAATGATTCAATATTTTTTTTTCCGGAGAGCTGACCTGAAATCATAAATTTTCAAATCTGATCAAAGTCTCCAGACTTCTTCTCCTTTAAAATGTCAATGGCGCAGAAACTACAGCAAAATTATTGTCCTCGCATGGTAATTAGGACAAAGATCATTTTTAACTCGCATCCAAAATTATTTATATATGATAATCGTAAAAGTGTATAAAATTTATATATTTTTTATGTATAAATTATAGAAATATGTGTATATACATGCCACTTTCCATTGCAATTATTATTGCATCAAATCGGCCCTAGCATAGCTTTAATTGTTTTTTTTTTCGGTGCAATCCCTAGAAGACCTACCATCGCTAGACAAACTATATTTAATTTTCTCTTTTTCTGGAAAAAAGAAATGATAAAAAATATGTTACTAGTAATTGTTATTTGTGATGTATATATAAAACTAAAATAATTGTAAACAACTTTTTTTGTCTCACTCGTAACCTTTTGGTTCACAAAACTGATAGCCTCTATTTTTAGAGCGATGTGTTGATTACTCACATCACAAAACTAAAAAGAAGAAAGTTTCTTGGCAAAGTTGTGATTGTAATCTCACAAAATCATTTTATTGTACATTCTTGTCATTTATCTCAAAAATAGCCAGAGAGTAATAATGAAGCCATAGAGATGTTACCCGTACTTTTTGCACCCGATTTTCACGAGTCCGGAATTAAAGTGTGGTTCTTTTGAATTCTAGCAGTTCGGTTAAAAAAAACTAGGTATTCTTTTATATATAACGCGGTTATTCACCGCATTATACATTAATGATAGTTTTGTCCGTTAAAGTATAGCGCAGTGAATAACCGCACTATATTTAAACTAAAAAAAAAAAGGCGAATTGTATAACACACATATAAGATGCGCTATAGTATAGCGCAATCAATACATGCGCTACACATACATAAAAACGCGAGCCTTCATCTTCCCTGACCAGAACCAGTGCCCTCCCCCTTCTTTCAATTCCAACGGTCCCCCCTCCATTTTTAAAGAAAAAAACCTCAGTGGAGCCCACCCGTCCCACATAAAGTGTAACTTCTCGGTAATGTAGCAAGCTTACACCGGATCTAAGGCGTTATCGCGTAGTGGATTGCTCGTTTCGACCCCCAAATCATCAAACCTTTCAAAAAATTATAAATCGAGGTATTCCGGCTTATGTTTTGTTAAAACTCGTGTATAAAAAAATGCATATTAGTTACTTTTTACTATGACCTATATGTTTTCGTGATTGTTTTGTTATTCAATAAACTTGTTGCTTTTTTTCCGGATTAGATTATTGTTGTGATAAAAAATTAGTAAATTAGATAAATTGTTATTTTATGAATAATTAATGTTATTAGTTTATATAAAAAATATTTATTAGTTATTTTTTACTGTGGTATATGTATTTTCGTGATTGTTTTGTGATGAAATTAATTTGTTATTTTTTATCCGGATCATATTATTTATGTGCTAAAAGATTAGTAAAATCGATAAATTGGTATTTTATGAATAATTAATGTTATTTAAATTTTATTGTTGTACATATATTAATATGTGACTTTATTATTGTTTAGTGCCCGTTAGTATTATGTTGTGACCGTAATTGTAATGTAGTACCTGTAATTGTAATCTAGTACCCTTTAGCTTAGTAAAATATAGTGCCCTTTAGCGTAGTACTTTTATAGTTAGTGAAATTAATTATTTAATTATTTGTTAACCCCAAAAATATTTAAAAAAATAAAGATAATAGTTCTAACACAAACTCTCTCGAATGTTAGTCAGCAAATGTAAGAAAATAACATAAAAAACAACAAAATTTGTCAAACTAAGTATAAAATAAGAAACTAACGTATAAAATAAAAAACAAACATATAAAATAATAAACTAACGTATAAAATAATAAACTAACATATAAAATAATTAACTAACATGTAGAATAATTAACTTACATATAAAATAATAAATTAATATATAAAATAATAAACTAACATATAAAATAAGAAACAAACATATAAAATAATAAACTAACGTATAAAATAATAAACTAACATATAAAATAATAAACTAATATATAAAATAATCACCTAACATATAAAAAAAATTAACATATAGAATAATTAACTAACATATAGAATTATCAACAAACATATAAAATAATAAACTAATATATAAAATAATAACCTAACATATAAAATAATAAATTAACATATAAAATAATAATATAGAAAATGTATCAACTTAACTAATAATATAGTAAAAATATCGATTAAATATTAATATAAAAGATATTGCAATATATTTAAAGACGTTAAGCAATCAAAAATAAAAATACTTTAATTAATATTGTTCAATTTACATACATCGTCATGGAGGTTCCCCTGTGCATCCCGGAACTGCATTTCGAGAGTACTATTGCTACAGGGCAACCATAGATCTTCATACATCTGGGATGGACAGTGTTTGTTCCATACATTCCGCATGGCCCGCCAGGGAGGCTGCATTGTGCGATACTGAGATGCTTGAGCCGGATGGTCTTATTCAGGAGCCCGCTGAGACTATGGTATGACCATTAAGAAAAACTCTCACACGTATTAATTATTATTTCATATAGTAAAATATCTTATTATTCTGTAACTTACTGCCGGCCCGGCAGCTGCTTCTACCGAGTCTGCCAGCCTTACCGACAATCATGTTGCAGCGCATCCTCTGATAAAGAGGCGACATGATGAGGATGATCCTGATAGCGTAGCCCGGTGGGATGGATGTGCCTCAAGCTAGCCAATGCTTTAAAGCATACAGGCTGTGGGACACATTGACATTTATTATTATTTGTATATATGACATTAAATATATAATAGCCACATTATTTATGTTTTACATAATTTGCGCACAAATTTTTATTTCTCGAGATATTTATTAGTTTAACACTTCAATACAAAAAAACAAAAAAAAAAGACAGTTTAACATAAAATTAAAATTCGTTATGAATTAAAGATAATACATGACACGTACAACATAAAAATAAAAGACTACACTTAGCGCATCAATGTGTTTGTCTAGTCACTATCGCCCATTATTCTGTGCTTCAATCACTTAAATTTCTGCTTCAACCTATTTTTTTCTTCTTCTGCCTCTTTTAGTTTCTCCTGCAATGTCGCAAGTTGTTCTTGTAGTTTCATGATCTGGAGTTCGTATTCACTGGTCAGATTCCAAATGTTTAGCAAACATGATTTGTAGTATTCCTGATCAATAGCTTCATCATACCATTCATCAAAACCACATTTCTTTTCGTCCTACCAATGAGAGAATAACACAAGACTATTAATTAACATGTTATATCAAAAGTATTAACAAACATTTCTTCCAAGAATAATAACTTACAACTTATTTACAGATCCAACGTCTGCGCCTCAGATTGCAATTTGACCAACACGGCTTCAAAATCGCTTGTTGGCCACAGTAACACCTTGGTACGCAATTGCGTCCAAACATGTCGTAATGCTCGAAAATTAAAAATTAATGGAAAGTTTTTCTATTCGTTTCGTTATGACGCAAATAATAACTAAAATGCACGAGGTTTTTATAGGCAGCCAAGAGTGATTTTAGGTTACATAGCGCATATTGGTGAGCCACTATGTTTCGCGTGATAATGATTCTTTCGGGTACAAGTTAGTCCAGCATTTCATGTCATCAGCTTTTTTAGTCCGACAGCTTTTTTAGTCCGACAGCATTTTCAGGTCGACATGACAATACACATAGCGCATATTGGTGAGGCGCTATGTTTCGTGTCATAATGATTCTTTCGGGTATAAGTGGGTCCAGCATTTCATGCCAACAGCTTTTGCAGGCCTACGGCTTTTTCAGGTCGACATGACAATACACATAGCGCATATTAGTGAGGCGCTATGTTTCGCGTGATAATGATTCATTGGGGTACAAGTGGGTCCAGCATTTCATGTCAACAGCTTTTTCAGGCAGACAGCTTTTTCAGGTTGACATGACAATACACATAGCGCATATTGGCGAGGTGCTATGTTTCGCGTGATAATGATTCATTCGGGTACAAGTGGGTCCAGCATTTCATGTCAACAACTTTTTCAGGCTGACAGCTTTTTCAGGTCGACATGATAATATACATAGCGCATATTAGTGAGGCGCTATGTTTCGCGTTCATACAGGTCGACATGCAGCCTAGATCTTTTTAAGTTGAACCAAGAGATCAATATTCAAATACCATTTGAAGAACCAGAATAGCATCCAATTCAGAAATGCCACTAACATTTAATATGTGGTTTACGAAGAGGCATTCAAAAGATCCAAATGGAACACATCATAACGCAATCGATCCCTACCTTAAAAAAAAATATACTAGGTTGCTATATTGATTTGGTTAATAATAAGTGGTATGGTGTTCTGCGTCCCTTGGAAAATAAGCCTATCAATATACACACTGATCTAAAAGTTGCAGGGCACATTATTGAGGGTGAAGCGCATTCTACAAAGCCTGAAGGTATGCGAATTTGGGGCGAAAAACTACAATGGGTTCCCCTTTACTCAAAATGGTATGATTATGAAGTACTATGTCCCGGGGTTAAAGTGTTGCAATTCAACCATGTACTTGGGTAGACGGCAAATGACTTGTCCCATTTACCATAACCAATTTCAAACGCACGTTTATGCCCGAGAAATTCCTTTTTTTTGGTAGTGGTACTTCCATATACCTGGTGGACAGATGTTATACACTCTTTGATCTTGTACCTTATGGACACTTCAATGAGTGGAATCAAGACAAGAGAAATCAAGTCAACATTCAAGTTAAAATGATTCCCACTGAATGTGTCCATTTTACAATTGTGGGTTCCTATATATTTTCCCACAATCCACATATTTGCTTTCAACTTTCTTGCACGTAGCATCCAATTACAACCTTGAAACCATCTACGACAAATAACCTTGTAAACTTCCGGAGATGACTTATGAATCGCGATCTCACGACACTCATTTATGTTGTACATTCTCACTGCCCTGCTTAGGCGCGCTTTATCAGCAAAAAGCATGCCCTTTGACAGCACCTTTGCTCTATATTCATCCCACATTGTTGTCAGAATTTCGTCAAAATCCCTTGTGAGGGCATGGACATCCGGCATACTTGGCAACTGATCAAGGTAGGGAATCACCCTTGAATGAAACGACACATGAAACTCGTACACTCTTGGTCTAACGGGAGGTGGAGCATGCTCCCTCGCCAAATCAGGTTCATCATTCTTGTCCTCATCGTCATCACCGTCATCAGGGAAGGGTGTGTCATCTCCAAACTCAGCAGCATTGTTATCATAATCACTATCATCTTCCTGACTCTGCGCATCTGCCAGATCCCGATTAAATATGTCATCTTCGGGCATGGACAGGACCTTCAAGTTGCTCGTTTTCACTATACCTGTCATGCCCCGACCTCGGGGAGCGCAACTGGCGCTCAACCGAGATACCCCGATTCAGCAAGCCTGTTAGATGCCTTCTATCCAACCTTTCCCATTAACAATATAAGAACCAGTATAAGTGATAGATATGAGAAGAGTCAAGTGTTCCATAATCTTTTTCATTAGTAAAGGATATTTATTTTTGATTTTCAAAATATTATAAGTTTATATATATGGAAAAAAAGCATGTTTTCCCAAATGTCAATACTTACTAGTTTAGTTCCCAACATCATATACCACCAACAACCTGTCTACGGAGCCTCTAAGTACAACAGAAGAGTAGTATGGATGTGCCGACGACAAGGCCACGGCTATACCTCAAAATGTAAATTACAACGGCAAATGACATGAAGCACGGAATAGAGTACGGCTCACCAAAATTTGCTGGATAAAGAGTAACCACTAACGAGGATCAAAATCACCTGCTGACGAACCACCTGCATCCATTGTAGATGTAGCGCCCCCGGTAAAAGGAACGTTACGACATATGAAATAGTACTAGTATGTAAAGCTAAATGTCCACTTTCAAAATAGAATGCCAATATAAAAAAGGGAAGATCATATAAACAGCAAGTCACCATCAACAATATCCGAATTCCCAATTTAAACATAACAATTTTTAAAATACGAAATATTACATATTTTTGGTTCGGAGATCATTAGCATCGATATACCCTCATGTTGTTAGCACGAAGTTCGATTACGCCTGATCGGCTAGGTCATCTCCCCACGAACAATATGGTTTGA
The DNA here is from genome assembly GCA_002018475.1 of Nicotiana obtusifolia. NCBI lineage: Eukaryota > Viridiplantae > Streptophyta > Magnoliopsida > Solanales > Solanaceae > Nicotiana > Nicotiana obtusifolia. The sequence continues at coordinate 23,325 of MCJB01038467.1, forward strand.
CATGTGGTGCGAAAGAAAGGTGTTACCAAGAGTAGTACCACCATATGCTTAACATGGCGTCCGATCTCTACCGATCGATTAGGCCACCTTCCCACATATGTCGTGTGGATTGAATTTCCAATTCACAGCTCATATAAACCTCATCCCAATTAAGGGGAATAACCATAATCACATCAATATTTCAATCTCATCCCAAACAAGGGGAATAATCACGATCCACCCCTACACCGGCACGTGTAGTGTGGGGTATAGACCTCATGACCCACCCTTCCTCGGTTTGCTAATGATACTCCCAAACATATTTTTTTATTCGCACAAAAGGGAAACAAAAGCACAAATATATTTTATATTCACCTCATTACCTTTCACACTATATATAGCTTCGTTTGTAACTTCAACCATTCACAACATTATTATAGTTTCATTGGCTCTCTTAGCCATACTTATGATTCCTCATCCAAAGGCACGATGGCCGTATCTTATACTCCACACTTTCATGTCTTTACTTTCAATGATCATCAACATATAGAATATCCGGAGATCACAACTTTAAGTTCATTAGTAATGAAGACTTTAAACACAGTGAATTTCTTTCCAAGATGGAGTAAAATGGTTGGCAACCAAAGCACAAATTAAAATCATAAATGAGTAACACATCACTTAATCTTGAAATACTTTTCTCCAAAAAGGAAAATATACAATTTCAACTCATGAATATATATAAGAGCTAAAGACACATTGGAATACTTACAAGGCATAGCATTAGTTAAAACAGCCATGTTTAGGCACAAGTATAACCTCTCATTATTTGCACGGTGGCCACACTTTCCATCTCCAACCCCCTTCTTTCACTTTCAATCATCCTTACAGATTACCAACAACAACGCATTTCTACTCAAGACTTTATATACACATTTGAGCAACTAGCCAAATTAAGGGTCTTAGGCACATGTAATTTCTTACACAATTCAACATGCTAGTTTTCATTAGAATCACGTTTTCAAATCATAACATATTAACACACAGCCCATACTTAATCACCTTCTCAAATAGTAACTCAACATACAAGAACGCTTGGAATACAAATTGAACGCAAATATCTCTTGACACAAGGCTTATTCGGATTAATAAATTTATAATGAGCAACATGGGACTTACAAGGCCATTGTAGGGGGGGGGGGGGG
>MCJB01038467.1:26260-65976 GCA_002018475.1 Nicotiana obtusifolia
AAATATAATAAAACCCTAATTTTTCGCTCTTCGGACATTATGACAAAATGCAAAATAACTTAACGAACAAATATTTCGAAAGACTTAAAGGATGCTGCATGGATTTTTACCAAATTCTGAAACTCCTTAAATAAGGAAAACCCCAGCTCTGGGGTACAATTATTTGATGTATAGCGCATCCATAATACGCGCTATACCCATATGAATTATTGGTGTGTCAGTTAAGTGCAAATCACTTATTGGTGGGGCCACATTTTATATATAACGCGGTTATTCACCGCGCTATACCTTAACGGACAAAACTGCCATTAAGGTATAGCGCGATGAATAACCGCGCTCTATATAAATGGTGCCCTATTTTTTTAACCTATTTGTGTCTCTTGAGTCCAAATGAACCGTACTTTGGTTCCATTTCGAGTTGTACTTTTCTTTTCCTACCTTTGTTTGATCTTCCAACTCAACTTTCATAAAGTATCTAATTGATATAGGCTATTAGAACTTGACGAGCGGAATCTACTGACAGATAAAGAAAAAGAGAACTTTTTGAATTTTGATGCCTACCGTCCCCTGATAACCTAGATTACTGGTGATAGGGCTGATCTGGTATCTCGAAAATTTGGATTTGATGGTATTGGTAGAGCGGATCCCATTGGCTTCTCGGGTCAAGGTTGGTCGAACAAGATGTGATGCAAATGAACGTCTACGAAAAAGATGTCGTAAAGTTTTGTTCTTCGTTCCATCGTCGATCAATATAAAAAATATGCTCTATCAATATATTTAAACTTGTTGTAGCATGTTATCTACCTCATCATTCAGGTTAATTACTACTAATTAATCCCTCTTATTAACAATATAATATTTACTTGTAGTTATCTTTTTAGGTAACTTTAAAATTTAGTATAGTAAAGTTAAACTCCACATTAGATAATAGAAACCAAAAGACTTTAACAAACTCATACAAACCATTTGCTTCCTTCATCATGGTTTGCTCAAAGTCGTACTAGTACTCTGGTAATATGTGCCAAGTTGCAAGAACGGACACATCATGAAGCTAGCAGTAGTAATTAAAGTTGTGTGGGTATGGGCCCTTCATATGATGTATAGTTTAGCTAGTGTTTGACATAACAAAAAGCCGTGGAAAGTGGCCAAATGTGAAATAAATTTGCATGTTTACACATGCTGTTCTGGTTCCCATGTTCGGTTTTACATCATCTCCTTTTTTGTTCGTTTCGTTAGGTACGAAACCACATTTTCTCCATTTCTTATATTTGATGACTCTTTTCCTTTTAGGCAAGATTTAACATCTTATTTATTTGCAGTCCTCAGTTTATCTATTGTCAATTCTGCCTGTGTTTTTTTCCTCTGTATAGAGCAAGTAATCTTGAAGATTGTTGTAGAACATACGCCAAATTTGATTTAGATGCCGGCAACTGAAACAAATTTATAATTTAGTCCACATAAAGAAATAATTAAATTTTAAATCCTGTATAGTTTTATTGTGTTAAGGATAATGTACTTTTCATAAAAAGAACTAGAAATCCCAAAAGCTTAAAAATCATTGAACTTTTAAGTATACAGTTAGGTGTACCACATTAATTCAAATCACGAGAGAGCTTTCAATGATCAACCATAGGAAAATTAATAGCCTATTTGCAAAACTATTAAAATCGGCTTAAATTGAGAAATATTTTTTTTAAAAGTGGTTTTTTAAAGTACATTAGTGAGAAACACTTTGTGTTTGGCTAATTAAGTTGAAAAGTATTTTTGAGCATGAATTAGTGTTTGACCAAGCTTTTAAAAAGTGTTTCTATGTGTATTTTTTTCAAAAATAAAAAATTACTTTTTCTGCTTTTCCGAAATTGCTTCTGCTCTACTCAAAAGTATTTTTTTCTTCTAAAAGCTTAATCAAACACTATAACTTTGCAAAAAAAAATATTTTTTTGAAAAAAAAAATTGTTTCTGACCGTGGAAACTTGGCCAAATAGGCCATAAATATTGTTTGCTTTGGACCAGAGATGAAAAGCTTCCAAATTGAAAGCATATACTCCATATGGAACTGGAAGGCGACATTCATCCGATAGTTTTACTATATCATTTTAAGTTGCCAAGGTTAAATGATAGAACGAGGTTGATCTAGAAATTATATTAATTTAATCATAGTTAAATGATTAAGTTTATATACAATCGCATGTATGTAATTCATTTATTGAATTGATGCAAACATCAAATAAATTTTTCTTATATAATCCGATCATATTCAGTTACGGTTAAAGTTTTCTATAAGAATTATTTTTTATAATATCATTTCACTGTAATGGCCAAGTTTTGCTTGGAACTAATTTTCATGTTGTTTACCCATAAAACGGTACAGTTGAATTTATACGTGATTTCTAAACAAGTGAATTAATTTGATCCTGAAATAATAAAAGAATTGAAGAAATATACAATATATAGCCTTGAGGTGAGAATGAAATAACAGAAACAGTAATTCCGGGAGCAAAACTTCCGAGCACAACAGTAATGAAATCAAAAGTAAAAAGATAAAATTGTATAGAGCTTTGAATTGATTATAGCGTAAGTTTGCTAGAAAATTTGTGTCTTTTACAATGATAACAGAGCTCAATATTTATAGCTGCACCTAGGGAATAAGGTCCTAGGATCATGCCCTTCTTTAATGTCAATTATGAGGGCCATTGAAGAATGTGTAACGGTGAGCATAAATGACAAATTCTTTGTTACGGGCAGTGTACTAAATGTTGTAGAATATTCTCCATTAAATGCTATCCGGTGGCAGGTATTTATTGTATCTTTATGAGCGTCATTCTTTCCGGTAACAAATGGAATAATTGTCTTCAATTTTAGCTATTATCTGCCTTCGGCTCCACGTGTCACTCTCTTATGCAATTATTTAGCATAACAAATTTTATCCTATACAGATAGTCCCCCTGCTTTTCAGTGACATAACTTTATGTCACCGGAAAGTTGGTAGAAACATTCCTTTTGGTGGAAATTTCTCTGACCCTCTCTGAAAAGCTTCTGACGGTTTCCGCATTGAATGCCCCGAACAAATATTATCCCACGATTCAGCATAACTTTTGCCGGTTATCGAGGTAATTCGAATTAAACCACCTAAATCTTTACTTATACGCATCAATCTCCTTTATTCACACCACATAATTCTCCAAACTCTCTCAAACTCTCTTCATTCAATTTGTACTCTATTCTTCAACCTTTCTTTAACTCTCCTCATAGGAGAATAGCTTTACCTTGTTCTATAACATATAATAGCTTCTTCTTCAAAAAATACCAGTTCCTAAAAGACCAAAAACAAAGCCGATGAAGCCGCTCCTCCTACAGTGAGCACCATTATCCCTAGAAGTCTTGTCACAACTAGTGACTTCGAAGAGAAATTTCTATTAGCCCTCGTACATGGGTCTTTAGCATATATCCTTCTTCCATCCGCCCTTCCAGCATTCCCGCCGTGAAGGAAGATTGTCGTTGCCAAGATTTAGACATTATTTCTCCTTGGCGGAGCGGGTAACCTTACCCAAGAAGGGTTTTATGTACTTCTATACGTATCCCTTCACTTTGGGGACATTTTCTATGAGTGGAGAGCTTGACTCCGTTATTACGGAGTTTTGCCTCCGCTACCAAGTATGTTTGGCACAGGTGAGTCCTTCCATGTGGAGAATGATTGCTTGCCTTCGGCACATTTGCCAAGAAACGGGAGAGGAGTTATCCCTAGCTCACATGATGAACCTTTATTCGCCAAAGATCATCCGTGGTGGGATGATTAACTTCAGCAAGCGAGGCCACCATGTACTGCTATCCAACATGGATGATGATAACGATCGTGGGTGGATGGAACAGTTTGTTTCAGTTGCCACCAATGAAATCATCCCGGTCTCGGCTCCTTCATTCCCTGAATTGTAGAACCACACTTTTTCTTATGAGAAAGTTATTTGATTCTTCTCTTCTATTGAATATAGGTCTAGTGCAAGTGCTTCTTCTCGGAGTCCCCGGCCGGAGAACAAGCAATCAAAAAGAAGGCGTTTCTCCGTGGCCGGGGGAAAGAATAAGAGGGAGACGAATGTTGCCCCCCGGTCGTCTCCGGAAGTCATGGTGATGAGCCCTCCACCCGGGCTGGCCATAGATACTGTCATGATTGACGATGATGGAGAAACTAGCAAATAGGGAGCTTCTCTACATAGAAGACGACGACCTTCCTCAACTCAACATACCGCTTAATCTGTTGAGTTAGTTTCCAACTGAGGACGATGTCTCGGTGCTCGAGGGGAGTATGAAATGGTGGAAAATGCCGACTCCCGTTTGCAGATCCCGGTCACTGCGCTCGGTATTGTGGGGCTGAGTACCGGGTCCCTGCCGTCTTTGGTTGATGAGCAACTAACAACCAGCACTGCTTTTGTCGCAGCTGCTTCGCACCCTTCAACACCAATAGCTTCATATCCATCTTCACCAACTCTTCCACCCGCAACTGCTACATCATCTCCACCGGCCGCATATATCCGAGAAGAGGATGTTCCTCTTCCCCAGTCCTGAGAGGCTGAGTACCGGATCCCTGCCATCTTCAGTTGATGAGCAACCAACAACCAGCATTGTGTTTGTCTCAGCTGCTTCTCGCCCTTCAACACCGTCAGCTTCATCTCCATCTTCACCAACTCTTGCACCAGCAACTGCTACTTCATCTCGACTGGCCGCATCTGTCCGAGAAGAGGATGCCCCTCTTCCCCAGTCCCCAATTCATGGGAATTTAGGGCAAAATTATGCTGCTCCCTCAGAAAATCCACAAAGAAGGAGGAGCATTACTCTCTCAGTCTCCACCGGATGCAAATTGGCATCCCGGCCGGTGGAACTTGCTAACTATGCTGCAGCAATCATTCTTCATTTATTTTATCATTTCTCCTATCTTTGATTGAATAAAATATCCTAAATTCGCCTTTCTTGTTTTGCAGGCCAACTTCCTTGCTTCCGAGGGCCTCTTGAGGTTGATTTGGAAAAAAGAAGAACATAGCTATGAACGGGATCAACTTTCGGCTAAGCGGGACCAAACTACTGCTCGCCTCTCAGAATTGAAAGCCAAAGATGTTAAGGCCGTTGTGTTGGAGACTCGTTTGCCGCAAAACGAGCAAGAAGTGGAAAACCTTAGCTAGGAGATTGCCCCAGTGAGGGTTCAATTTGAAGAGGCCGAGGCCAAATGGGTTGAATTCCACGGTGTCGTTCTTACTGCATCCGATCGCGAGGCTACCTCCGCTGAGGGGTTAACCAATTTAGAGTCAGCCTTTAACTCCAAAACTGAAGAGCTTGCTATGGGTGTGAAATATGCCCAATTGGAGGAGAAGTATAATAAGACCATTGAGCATAATAGAATTTTCAGCTCTACTGTCCGCGATCTCGACGTTAGCCTCAAGTCTATTAGATCCGCCCGGGAAAGCCTTTCTGCCGAGGCAAGCCAACTTAAAGAAAAAATCAAGCACTAAGCGGCTTCCCTCATTATTGAGAAAACTTATTGTATGTACAATATGAGGAGAAAAATCATGGAAGAGGCTAAAACAAGTGTCATCGACTTTGATGCCGAAATCGTTAAAGCCCATGAGCTAGAGTCAACTGCTAAAAGGGGTCTCCTGGCTGGGCCTGATGCTTTCGGTTTTTCTTGTTCTGGTTCGGGAACTAAAGAGGAACCGGAAGGCGAAGATGCTGAAGGCAAAACTTATGAGGGCCAAGATGTTGAGCCATCGACGGATCTATCCACTTCCCTTGGGGGCGCGGATACTTCTCTTCCTCCGAATTCCGGAGATGCATCAGTTTAGCTTTTCCTTTATTTTCCCAACTTTCTTATCTATGTCGTTTCGGCACGTTTATTGTGAATAAAAAATATCTTTTGCTCAAGTATTGCATGAGTCTTTTTTCGTTTGAACATCTTTTGTATCTTTGCATTTGCTTAAGTGTTTTGTACCAGTTTTATTGTTTGCGTCTGATTATGTAAGGCATTGGGTGTATTTTTTCCCTAAAAGCATTTGGATTTCGAGCACAAGTTCTTCCGAAATCAACCCTTTATTGCGAAGGTTTTTATAAGAGAAGGCCCTCTTATGTTTACGGTGCTCTTGAAGAGGATGTCTCCTGTTCATTACGGCACTAGCATTTGAAGTATTTGGTTGTTCAGATAAGAAACAAGATAGAAATAAAAGGACTTTACTTTTTTCCTTCCATTTTCAAAAATTACATACGCATTCGTTATGCTAAAAAGAAATTTTCATTTCTTATGGCTAGCTAATACAACTTGTTTCTACGAGGCTGGCTGCACAGTCCCTGGTCCCAATGAAATAACTATGCTTCCGATTTTCGTATTTCGATCGACGTGGTAGTCATTGTTACCGTATCCTCATATCATCCCCCTTACTGTTCGAATGTGAAGAATGCGAATTAGGACACTGGAAGTTTTGCACCTTCGAGGTTTCCACTAATGAATTGCAAGATAATCTTCAGTTCGGTAACAAATTTCGCTTCCCCTTAGGAATTTATGCTATCGAGCCAAATACTACCGAATAATCCTCTAGTGGTTTGCACTTCTGAACGGTTGGGTAACCTTTGCTTGATAGCATGCCGGTGAGAATTTTGCTATCGAGCCAAAGATTATCTAACTGCTCCTGACTGGTTCTTCACTTGTGTGCCTTGCTATTAAAGGTCTTATTGCTGCGGTTGAAACCTTATTCATAGTATGCTTTCCATTGCTGCCTCGTTAAAAATCTTGCCAGAAAAATCCAATTGGGACAAAAACTAGATGAAGGGAAAAAGAGTGCAGCACATACTTTCAATACAGGTGATGTTTTCAGCAATAATATCTCTTGAGGTGTGCCACATTCCAGTTACTAGGTAACTTTTCTCTGTCCTGATTCTCCAACTCGTATGAACCTTTCCCGGTGATAGCTGACACCCGTAGGGGCCTTCCTAGGTTGGACCTAGTTTCCCTGCGTTGAGTTCTCGGGTGTTTTGAGTTACTTTCCTTAGAACCAAGTTTTCCACTTTGAAATAATGGAGGTTGGCTCTTCGATTATAATATCTTTCTATTCTCTGCTTTTGGGCTACCATTCTTATATGTGCCAAGTCCCTGCGCTCATCGAGTAGCTCCAAGTTGACTAACATCACTTCTTTGTTCGTCTCTTCACTTGCCTGGAAATATCTCAAAGTAGGCTCTCCTACTTCCACTGAGATTAAGGCTTCTGCTCCGAACACAAGGGAGAAAAGAGTTTCTCCTGTTCTTGATTTGGTCGTTGTTCGGTATGCCATAGCACTCTAGGCAGTTCCTCATGCCATTTACCTTTAGCCGCTTCCAACCTCTTCTTGAGATTTTGTATAATCACTTTATTCCTTGATTCCGCTTGACCATTTGCGCTCGGATGAAGGGGAAAGATGTGACTCTTTTAGTTTTCAAGTCTTCAAGGAACTTCGTGATCTTCGCGCCTATAAATTGTGGCCCGTTATCCCAGGCTATCTCTTTCGGTATTCCAAATCTGCAAATTATGGTCTCCCACAAGAAATCCACCACTTCACGTTCGCCGATCTTATGATAAGGACTTGATTCAACCCACCTGAAAAAATAGTCAGTTAAAATTAAAAGAAATCTTATCTTACCAGGGGCCGGCGGTAGTGGTCCAACGATATCCATTTCCCACTTCATGAACGGACATGGAGATAGAACTGAATGTAATGGTTCTGCTGGTTGATGTACCAGTAGTGCGTAGCATTGGCACTTATCGTATTTTTGCACGAAAGCTTTGGCGTCTTGTTCCATTCGGGGCTAGTAATATCCTGCCCTTACAGTTTTAGTACTAAGGAATCTGCGCCCCAATGATTTCCACATATCCGTTCGTGGACTTCTCGTATAACATAATTAGCTTCAGACGCTCCCAAGCACCAAGCCAGCGGGCCCTAGAAAGATTTCCTGTACAGTTGGCCTTCTTTAAAGCTATATCGTGCTGCCTTGGTGCGCAGCACCCAGGACGCCTTGGAGTCTCCGGGAAACTTCCCGTGCTCGAGATAATCGATGATCTCATTCCTCCAATCCCAAACCAAATTAGTCGTATTTGCCTCATAATAGCTATCTGCGTCTAGAACTGAGTGCATGAGTTGTACCGCCTTGGAATCTGATCCCTTCACTTCCGTTGATGAACCGAGGTTAGCTAATGCATCTGCTTTGGCATTTTTCTTCCCTCGGGATATGAGTAATCGACCACTCCCGGAATCGAGCAAGCAGAGCCTGGACCTTCACTACGTATTGTTTCATGCGCTCCTCTTTGGTTTCAAAGATCCCGTATACCTAATTTACCACCAAATGGGAGTCGCATTTGATTTCTATGACCTCGGAATCTAGTCCCCAGGCCAGTTTGAGTCCTGCAATCAAAGCTTCATACTCTGCGTCATTGTTAGTTAAAGGGATCGTTCTTATTGTCTGCCGTAGGGTTTCTCCCGAAGGCGTGGTTAATACTATGCCAAACTCAGACCCCTTTACGTTGGAAACTCCGTCCATAAATAAGGTGCAAACCCCCGAGGTCGATCCTAACACCATCACTGCTTCTTTGGTTTCTAGAGGCAGCAATCCCGGACTAAAATCGGCCACAAAGTCGGCCAAAACTTGTGACTTAATCACAGTCCTAGGTTTATATTCTATATCGAATTCACTCATTTCGATGGCCCATTTGGCTAATCTACCCGAGAGTTCGGGTTTGTGAAGGATATTACGTAGGGGAAAGGTGGTCACCACGGCTATCGGGTGACATTGGAAGTAAGGCCTCAGCTTCCAAGTGAGAGTTAAGGCCAGCTTCTCCAAATGCGGGTAGTGAGTTTCTGCCCCGTTAAAATTTTACCAACGTAATAAATAGGAGATTGCGTACCTTCATCCTTACGAACTAAAACAACGCTTACCGCTACTTCCGAGACTGTTAGGTAGATTAACAATATTTCACCTTCCTTCGATTTTGACAGTAACGGAGGGCTTGACAAGTACCTTTTCAAATCCCTCAAAGCCTGTTGGCATTCCGTGGTCATTCGAAGTTGTTTTTCTTTTTGAGCAGCGTGAAGAAATGATGGCATTTCTCTGATGATCGGGAAACAAACATGCTCAAAGCGGCCAATATCCTTACGAGCCTTTGAACTTCTTTCACGCTTGATATCCAGTCCGGGATGTCTTCGATAGCTTTGATCTTATCGTGGTTTACCTCAATCCCACTTTGTGATACCAGAAATCCTAGGAACTTGCCGGAGCTGACCCCGAACACACACTTCTCGGGGTTAAGCTTCATGTTATGCTTCTTTAGGATGTCAAAAGTTACTTGCAAATGCTTAAGTTGATCACTTGCGTTCAAAGACTTAACAAGCATATTTTCTATATAAACTTCCATGGTTTTCCCTATCTGTTTTTCAAACATCTTGTTTATGAGCCGTTGATAGGTGGCTCCAGCATTCTTTAGTCGAAAGGGCATCACATTATAGCAATATGTGTCGAAATTCATGATGAACGAAGTCTTTTCCTGATCCTCTGGGTTCATCTTAATGTGGTTGTACCCGAAATAAGCATCATGAAAACTCATTAACTCGTGCCTAGCCATTGCATCAATCATTTGATTGATGTTTGGCAGTGGGAACGAGTCTTTTTGGCACGCCTTATTCAAGTCCTTATAATCTACACACATGCAAAATTTATTGTTCTTCTTATGAACTACTACTACATTAGCTAGCCAGTCTGGATACTTTACCTCTCGAATCGAAATGATATCAAGTAGGCTCTTCTTTGACAAATGTATTACTGGCCTCCGCAATAGGACGTTTCTTTTGTCTTACCAAAGGGATGTTGGGATCCAAGCTTAGCTTGTGTACGACCACTTCTGTTGGGATAACTATCATATCCGCATGCGACCACGCAAAACAATTGGCGTTATACTTAATAAATTCAATAAAGTCCGACATGAGCTCAGGGTGCAGTCCTATCCCTAAGTGGAATTTCTTCTTTAAGAACTTTTCAAACAATGCAACTTGCTCGAGCTGTTCGGCTGTGGACTTTGTTGCATCCGTCACTTCTAGTACTTGGAAGTATCTTGGCACCTGATAAGATTTCGGCATTTCTTCCCTCTGGATAACTTCACTTGGTTCAGGAGCAGGCGCCGGTTCCTGTAATTGCTATGCTTCATGCTCCTTCCCTTTGCTACTGGAGACCGAAATCACATTCATCTCCTTTTCCATCGGTTGGTCTCCTTTTATCTGTTTGATCCCTTCGAGAATTGGGAATTTTAGCAATTGATGATATATTGATGGTACGGCTCTCATCTCGTGCAGCCACGGTCTTCTTAGAATAATATTATAACACATATCACCGTCCACAACCTCAAAAAAGGTTGTCTTCATTACCCCCTCGACATTTGTGGGCAGCAGGATCTCTCCTCGGGTCGTTACGCTTGCGAGGTTGAACCGCCGAGGAGTTTTGTGGCCGGAATGATGCTTCCAGTAAGTTTGGCTTGCTCCAATACCCTCCATTGTATGATGTTGGCTGAACTTCCTGGATTTACCAAAATATGTTTGATTTTAAAATCTAGTACATTTAAAGAAATTACCAATACGTCATTATGCGGTAGCAACAGTCCATCTGCGTCCTCCTCTATGAAAGTGATGTCGTCTTCAGCGGCTTCCTGAAGTCTCTTGCTATGGGTTATTGATACCTTCGTCTTCTTTGCTGCCGGAAGGTAACCCCGATGATTTCGTTCACCCCGAAGATCATGTTGATCGTCTAGCGCGGAGGATCTTCTCCTATTTTTGAGGGCTTCGCGTATCGCGATTACGACCATATGTGTTCTTGGCCGGTCGCTTAAGAATTCCCTGAGATGGTTATTTTTTTGTAGTGACGCCACCTCTTCACGCAGATGTCGGCAGTCCCTAGTCCGGTGGCCATTCGTCCCGTGGTATTTGCACCACAAATTAGGGCCCCTTTAGCTGGGAATGAACCTCATCGGCTTCGGGAACCGTGCTTCTTTAATGTTCCTCATAGCCGAAACCAGTTCTACTACACTGACGTTGAAGTTGTATTCAGATAGCCTAGGATAGGAAGGATCCCGAGAACCTGACGTTTCCTTGTCCTGCAGTGATCTATTGATCCGACTGCGATAAGCTCTTCTGTCGGTATCGAATCTTTTTGCCGACCGGAAACCTCTGCCGTGTCCTTCGGCCCGTTCATACGGCAAAATCCGTCCCCTTGAAGACCGTCTATCTGAGGCAAAATCGTCTTTTGATTTTTCTTTATTCTTCTCCCGGCCTTTTGCCGACGTCAGAGAGTCAATATGATCATTTTCAGTCCTTATCTTAGACTCGTACCGGTTGTGAACATCCGCCCAAGTCATCGCTTGGAACTCGAGCAAGATTTTCCTTCAATTTCCGAGAAGCATCAGAACTTCTCAGATTCAAACCCTTGGTGAATGCTTCAGCCGCCCCTTCATCGGGGACCGCTGGGAGCAACATTCTTTCCTTTTGGAACCGGGTTACGAATTTCCGTAATAACTCGGACTCTCCTTGTGCAATTATGAATATGTCAGCCTTTCGAGCCTGCACCTTTCTAGCCCCGACATGGCCATCCATAACAAAAGAATCTGTGAGCATCTCAAAGGAATCTATAGAATGTTTGGGCAACAGCGAATACCACGTCAATGCTCCCGTATGGGTTTCTCCGAATTTCTTCAGCAAAACAGATTCAATCTCGTGGGGAACTAAATCATTCCCTTTCACCGTCGTTGTATAGGTGGTAATATATTCCAGAGGGTCTGAAGTCCCATCATACTTCGGCACGTCGGTCATTTTAAACCGCTTTGAGATTAATTTTGGTGTCGCACTTGGTTTGTACAACAACTGAGTATACTTTTTTGAGTCCGGCTCTTTCAGCACCGGTGGTGCACCCGGGATTTGGTCCATCCGGGCGTTCACTTCCCTCATAAACCGCAAGAGTTCGCTCTTGAAGGGGTCGTTCTCATTATTATGACCGGACCCGCTCCCCTCGGCCCCATTGGAGCCAACCTCGCCCCTGGGGGTGTTGTTGTCAACCCTCTATGCGGTTTGACTCAGGGGAGCACTGGGAGGAACCGAATCTCATCCATTCGCGTTATTGGAAGCCCCTAACAACGCCTGCTTCAACTCCGTTATAACCTTATCTTGTCGTGTGAGATAGCTTAGAATGATCTCTTGTTGCTCCTACAGGACCCTTACTGCTTCAACAGCATGCCCTCTTCGGCATCATCGGGAGTCGCCTCCCGAACACGTCGTGAGTACCGCCTACCGTGGACCGACGTAGCGTCATTTTTCTCATTGCGGGTATTGCTAATTGAATCCTCGTGCTGAGGCTGGTCTCCTTGGGTCTCAAGATTGTGTGTTGTTAACACCATTATCTGCCATTTTTTTGTGATTTTTTGCTAAGTCAAATAATCAGAACACGGTAGTAAAAGAGGCAAGGATCAACTTAATTACACGACTGTCTAGGCCCCACGGTAGGCGCCAAACTGTTTGCCCGTAAAACGGTACAGTTGAATTTATACGTAGTTTCTAGACAAGTGAATTAATTCGATCCTAAAATAATAAAAAAATTAAAGAAATATGCAATACTTAGCCTTGAGATGAGGATGAAATAGCAGAAACAGTAATACCGGGAGCGAAGCTTCCGGGCACAACAGTAATGAAATCAAAAAGTAAGAAGATAAAATTGTATAGAGCTTTGAATTGATTATAGCGTAAGTTCCAGAAAATTCGTGTCCTTTACAATGATAACAGAGCTCACTATCTATAGATGCACCTAGGGAACAAGGTCTTAGGATCAAGCCCTTCTTTAATGTCAATTATGAGGGTCGTTGAAAATGTGTAACAGTGAGCATAAATGTCAAATTATTTGTAACGGACAGTGTACTAAATGCTGTATAATATTCTCCATTAAATGCTACCGGGTGGTAGGTCTTTATTGCATCTTTATGAGCATCATTCTTTTTGGTAACAAATAGAACAATTGTCTTTGATTTTAGCTATCCTCTGTCTTCGGCTCCATGTGTCACTCTCTTATGCAATTATTTTCGCATAGCATATTTTACCCTATACACATGTTATTTTATATTATATGTTCTTTATAACAATATTTCGCTATAATAATAATAAAAATATCGGAGCAAACAACGTTATTATAAAGAAGTTTGAATATACATGCAATCGATGCGAGGAATTATTATTTGCCCTTCTTTAATGTCAATTATGAGGGCCATTGAAAAATGTGTAACGGTGAGCATAAATGATAAATTCTTTGTAACGGGCACTGTATTAAATGTTGTAGAATATTCTCCACTAAATACTACCGGATAATAGGTGTTTGTTGCATCTTTATGAGCGTCATTCTTTCAAGTAACATACATGGGCAGATTCACGTGGGAGATGGTGGGTTCACGTGAACCCATCCTTCTCTCCCTAAAGCCGGTATAGCACTAGTAAATTTCAGCACAATTACTTACATCTGTATGGGTGAACCTAATCAAAAGTGAGCATTGTAGTATGCTGGTACAGGAGTGCACCTTTTATCTACCGAGTCATGGTTCGATTCCCCGTGCTTTTTCTTTCGAAATTATCCACTATTCACTTTTTAATTAATAAATTGGGTACAATCCTCATGCTCCTGGGCCCCGCAGTTTAAAGTTTCCCTGCTCCTTAGTACACACGTTCTTCCTTAGTACTCCTTCCTTAGTCTTTTAGTTGACTTTCAAAATCCCTAAATTAAAAATGCCTTTCCACACAAAACTCTCTAGCGCTCTAAGTTTTCTGCAAATCAGCAAAATACCAACTTGTTTGCAAACAAAGGTCACATATTTTTCCAGTTTCTTTATCAATCTCACTTCTTCTTTTGTTTCTTTATCTTTTTTCTTTCATTTGTGAAGTTGGGTTGGAATATTATTGATTATTTGAATGTTTAAAATTTATTTTGACAGTCAAGAATGATGGAAGTGTTATAATCGGCATTGAGAAGCTTTAAATCAGTTGTCTTCTTCAGTTCTTCAAAATTGGTATTGCTCTTCACTTCTTCTAGCTTCTCAGAGTAATGTCAAATATTTTGCCATTTACTTTTTACATACATCAGACTATTGAAAATTGAGAATCATGTACAGCAGATTTTCTAGTAACTTGACCAATTTTGGTCAAAGCATTAAGTTTTTATACGAAAACAGAGGAAAGCTATTTAATCTCATAGACTTAGGAGCTTTAATTAAGGGTGACCTTTTCTTGTCAATGTTTCTCTATCCATATTTGCTTGAATTTTTTATTTTAAAAGTACTGAAGCTATTGATGGCTTGCTGCTGTACTTCTTAAAAAATGACAGTAACTTCCTAATTCCCAAATAATTATCTAATACTTGTAACTTGTAATTCTTCTAATTGTGAACTTGTGATTTTTGTGATTTTGATTATGATTGATTTGTACTTTAATAATTTTATTTGGATTCAGATTGAATAGAATTGTGAAAGTTTGATTTTGCTGGAAAGGTAATCCTAACATTGAAATGGATAAATTTCTCGTCAAGCTAAATGATGGCCAACCAAGTTCTAGTTTTTGTCGGCCATCTCCGAGTTCACAAATAAATCCGGAAGTTGAAAGGGAGACACATCCTTCCCCACTGTTAATAGTGGATAATGTGCTTGATTTGGAATCTCTTGAAGTGGATCCCCAAGAAAGATTGCCTATTTCGAATTATGGTCCTAATATCCGAGATGAAGTGAAAAGATATTATATTCAAATAAAGCCTTGTAAACTGATAGGCCATGTCTTCCTTAAAACTAAGTTTGGGAACAAAATGCGTCAATTTAGTCTCACTTGGTTCAACGGACCATATTCTTAATGGTTGGAGTATAACATAAAAGCAGATGCTGCATTTTGTTTGTTGTTATTTATTCGAGAACGAATTCAAAAGTCGTAGTAATGGGGGAGATGCATTTACAAAAGACAGTTTTAGGGGTTGGAACAAAGGTGTGGAAAGACTCGATGCACATGTTAGTAAAGTGAATAGTATCCATCATAAGTGTTTTAATAGGATGCAAGATTTGATAAATCAACATCAATCGATTCTTTCTTCTTTTGACAAGCAAAGCGAAAAAGTAAAAATGATTATCGTATGCGCTTAAAAGCCTCAATAAATGTGTCAACGTTTCTTTTAAGATCGGGATTTCTATTTCGTAGACATGATGAAAGTGAAGATTCTGAATATAAAGGCCCTTTTCTTGAACTTTTGGATTTGCATGGGGATAGGCATCCAGATTTGGGAAAAGTAATATTACGTCATGCTCCACTAAATGATATGATGATTGATCCGACAATTCAAAAAGAGATTGTGGAAGCTTGTACTAAAGAAACAACTAAAGCTATCATTGAAGACTTGGGTGGTGATTTTTTTGGAATATTAGTTGATGAATCAAAAGACATCTCACATAAGGAGCAAATGGCTCTAATTTTGAGATATGTCAACAAAAGTGGAATGGTTATAGAGCGATTCTTGGGTATTGTCCATGTGAGTGACAAATCTTCTCAACCATTACAAAAAGAGATTTATTCTTTGCTTTTGAAACATTCATTAAGTCCATCCAAGATACGTGGACAAGGCTATGATGGTGCTAGTAATATGCAAGGGAAAGAAATGGCCTCAAGTCTTTGATTTTGCAAGATACTTCGTCTGCATATTCTATTCATTGTTTTGCTCATCAATTGCAACTAACACTTGTAGCTCTTTCTAAAAAGCTTTCAGATATGAATGTTTTTTTTTTATGTTGTCACTAATGTTTTGAATACTATTGGAGCTTCTTTTAAGCGCAGGGATTCACTTCGGCACTTGGATAAATTGAAAGAGTTGATTAAATATGGAGAAGTTCCTACCGGGCAAGGTTTGAATAAAGAACGGGGCCTCCAACGACCGGGTGATACTCGTTGGGGGTCTCATTATAAGACTTTGGACAATTTCATAGTTTTGTTTTCTTCAATTGTCAATGTGCTTAAAGATATGAAACGTGAGTGTCTATATCATCTTGATAGATTTGCCGCACAAAATCTTTAGAGCATAATTCAAGAATTTGCATTTGTGTTTATGTTGACTTGATGTTTAAGGTGTTGCTATTGACAAATGAATTGAACAAAGTTCTACAAAAGAAAGATCAAGATATCGTTAGTGCTATGGGAATGCTTGACCTTGCAAAGAAAAGGCTATAAACAATGAGAGAAGAGGAATGGGACTCTTTGATGGAGGAGGTTTGCTCATTTTGTGGTAAACATGACATTGCAATTCCTAACATGGATGAAGACTATGTTATTGGAAAGTCAAACCGTAAGAGATCTGAAGTTTCATATTTACATTTCGTGTAGAAGTATTTTATGCTGTTATTGATTTAGAACTTCAAGAGCTTAATAGTCGTTTTGATGTAGGGTGGTTAGTGGTCCGGTCCAGTCACAGACCGGAATTTTTTTTCGGTTCCGGTCCGGTCCGGTTCTAGAAGGCCTCAAGACCGAACCAAACTGGTCTTACCGGTCTGGGCCCGTCGGTCCTATTTGATGCAAGCCGCTCCGTGACCGGCACCGGCTACCGGTAGCCAAATTTTTTCGGTCCAGTCCGGTCGGTAATTTTTTAAATTATGTTTTATTTATCTTTCATTTAAAGTGATTGATAATTTTAAGTTTTTGAAAATATAACAACAAAATATTACTAACTTTGTATATATATTTGAAATGTTTAGTTTGTTTCAAAGTTCAAACTTAGAATTAAAAACTTGTAATATTTTTTCAAACTTTGAATTAGTTTCAAAGTTTAAAATGAGATTCAAATCTTGAAATTTGAATCAATTAGAAAATAGTAATTAATTGTACTATTTTTGCGCAAAAAAAAATTTAAAAAAAAATAAGAAGACAAGAATTGCTAACTTGTGATGGAATTCCAAGATTTGCAGCAATTTTATTATAGTGTATTCTAATGTAGAAAATTACATTCTTTTAAACATATTGGCTAATTTTTTTAAGATAGTTGTAGGCTTTTCTTTAGGAACTGATTGTTGTTGTTCCGGTTCATCATCTTCGTTTTGTTCTTCTTCTTCATCTTCTTCTTCTTGTCTGTTTGACTCCCTTCTTCACTTGTTCCGTCGCCCAAAATTTGATCGAGATACGCTTTGTCTTTTTTCTGAGAAAGTTCTGGTTTTCCAAAGTTTCTTCGCTCTGCTCTGATCCAATCCCTGAATAAAACTTCTGTCTCCATTGCCTCTTCTCTCGACGAATGTCTGTGATCTCTGATTTGAAATCTTCCTTGGCTAAAAGCGCTCTCCGATGCAACTGATGAAGCTTGAATTGTTAATATATCCCGGGCCATTTTTGTAAGTATTGAAAACTACGATTCTTGATTCTTCCAATAATCCAATAAATTATGAGTTTCAAAACTTGTAAGTTTCTTTGGATATTAAATTAAATAGACTTGGAGCTCGCTGTATTCCTCCCTGTACTTGTCTTGTTCTAAAAGCAACTTTTGATCAAGTCTTTCAAAAGTGCTCATCCCCGTATGCCTTTTGCCCATTTGAGAAGAACTTTCACCGGTTGACTGTATTGGTGCAGTTGGTGTAGCACTGTCTGCCCAAGCTCTATAATTTGCGAAAACAGCCACAGTATCTGAAAGAACTTTAGCACAAGCATGTTCTACACTTGGATATTTATTAGTCGCAGTTTAAACAGGTTTAATCTCTAAGTTTGCATATATTTCTCTAACAAGTCGTTCAGTTAACTTAAGTTTAAAAGCAGGATGCAACACAGAAGCAATGTAAAAAAGTTGGGAAATTGGGAAAAATATTTTTAAAATTTTTCGATCATAGCCTCTACAGCCACTTTATATGCTTCGTATGCCTATATAATTTAAATAATTCAGATATTGCAGCTATATAATATAACATGGCAGGAGTAGTTGGATAATATTGTCCGAAAAATTCTAAATTAGCATGATAAAATTTTTGTAATAACTGAAGAAGATGTTGAACAAGGTTCCAATTGTCCTCTTTAAGGTGATAAAGTTCCATAAAATGCTTATTATACATTTGAGTAATAAACTCTCTATATTCATAAGCGACAGTCAATACTTCATATAAAGTGTTCCATCTAGTACAAACTTCCTTTGGGGCTCTCCTAATTGGCATTCTTAATTCTATACATTTTCTTTCCCATTCTCTTTTTCTTTTTTGATTTTTATTTCTAAATATAAAAGCAATAACTACTTTCACCTTTTCAATAATGTCGTTAAACAAGTTAAGACCATCTTTTACTACTAAATTATAAATATGATATGCACATCTAACATGAAAAAATTCCTCAAAAGGAGGGTTCAAAGTAGGTCTCAAGTTCCTAAGTGCTTCTGTGTTGTTTGTAGCATTATCTATTGTAATACTAAAAACTTTGTTAGTTAAACAATATGCACGACAAATTGATGAAACTGTTTTGGAAATATAATTACCCGTGTGTGGTTCATCTATAACTTTATAAGTAATAATAGGTTTTTGAAATACCCAATCAGGATCTATCCAATGAACAGTAACTCTAATATAATCATAATTATTTGTAGAACGACTCGTGTTCGTAGTAAGGCATACTCTAGTGTCAAAGTTATCAAATAAATATCGCAAATAATTTCTATATTCGTTCTTAAATTTAATAATATCATTTTTAACAGTAGTTCTTGGAAAACCTTTAAAAGAAGGATTATATGTAGCTTGAATATAACGAACAAAACCAGTAGAAGAAGGAAAACTATAAAGTAAACCCTCTACCGCAACTAGTTTAGCAATATTTTCCCTATCCCTTTATTTATCATAAGTAAGAATCCCTCCTGTTGTTTGGTAAATTTTCATTTGGATACCCGAGGATTCATCATGTGCTACTCCCCTATGTTCGGTTCCTAAATAAATACCCCCAGCCCGCATTGACAATTCCTTAGGATGTTTATTTCTTAAGTGAGTCCTAATTGTACTTGTTCCACCGTCATTACCTCCAGTTTTAAAAACCCACACCTCAAATATGTCCTTACGTTAACCGGGACTCTAGTATGAGGTACAAAAGGCAAGTCAGACTGAACTTCAGGTGGACTAGCTTGAAATTCATGTGGTTCTTCTAAATTAACCCCATTTTCATAGTTATATTGCGCTTCTATGTGTTGAGAATCAAGTGGATTATTAGAGCTAAAATCATGATAATATTGAGAATAATCTATGTGTTGACTAGAACTACCACCAATTCCTTTACCCTTATTTCCCCAACAACCACGTGCCTGTCTCCCACTACTAGTTCCAATTGAACCTCTTTAAGACATAATTATAGCAAATAAAATAAATATATGACAAAAAAATAATAAAAGAGTAGGAAGTAGGAACGACCAACCAAATATAACCGTATAATTGAGATGAAGTTCAAACTTGAACCTTCATTTGATAGCAACTCCAATTAAAACTTGATAAAGAAGCAAAATTGTATAATTTACACTAATACCCAAAGTAGCAAAATAGCAATATTGTAGAGAATTTGAGAGAATTGGATGAATTGTGTGAAAGATATGATGAAATAATGAGGTATTTATAGAAAAAAATAGTTAGGGGTGGTTATGAGGTGGTTTTGGGGTGAAAATGACCGTTTTTGGCCGTTGGACAACGGTTATTAGCTCAATAGAGCCATTGCCAACGGCTAGTTTTTTAACTGTTTTTTTTTTACCGGTCCGGTCCGGTCTGGCTCTTTTTTTATTATTGGTTCATCCGGTTTTACACGGACAAACCGTCCCGCTATCGGGACCGGCATTCCAAAAATGAAATGATCCGATTTTCCACCGGTCCAGGCCGATTTCCGGTCCGTAATTGGTCCGGTCCGGTGTGAACCGGACCGTTAGCCACTCTTATTTTGATGTAGTGACTAGTGATTTATTCTGTGGTACAGATAGTTTGAATCCGGTCGACTCATTTGCAAATTTTGGCAAGAACAAGATAATGAAATTGGCCAAGTATTATCCTAGTGAATTTGATGGTAACAAGCTTTGGGAACTTGATTTTTAACTCGATAGCTTCATTATCTACGCTCAAAAGTGTGATAGCAAGTTTTTAAACTTGAAAGGAATTAAAGATCTTGCTAGAGTGATGGTTGAGACAAAATTTGATCAAGGCTTAGATACATGTATATTTACTTGTGAAATTGACTTTGATTATACTTATTGCTACCGCAAGTGTGGAAAGAGCATTTTCATCGATGAAGTATATCAAAAATGATCTACACAATAGAATGGATGAAGATTTCTTAAACAATTGTTTAGTTTTCTAAATAGAGTGTGGGATATTTAAGACTGTAAGTATTGATGTTATTATTGTCCGTTTACAAAGTATGAAAACTTGTCGAAGACAATTGTAGAGTGAGTAATGCCTTTTTTGTAAATATAGTATTAATTATAGTTTGCTCATGGACTTGTTGTCAACGTAAAATCATACTTGTTGTTCTTGAACTTGTTGTCCCTATAATCAAACCAACATCTATAAAAAAAAGAAAAAAAACGGTGCACCCATTCTTTTGAAATCCTGGATACGCCTCTAGTAACAAATGGAATAGTTGTCTTCGATTTTAGTTATCCTCTGCCTACAGTACCACGTGTCACTCTCTTATGCAATTATTTAGCATAGCGTATTTTACCTTATACACATATTATTTTATATTATATGTTCTTTATAATAATATTTCGTTATAATAATAAAAAAATATCGAAGCAAATAACGTTATTATAAAGAAGTTTGAATATACATGCAATCGATGCGAGGAATTATACTTGCCCGACACGCACCTCTCAATCTGAATCTATAACTCTTAATCAAATAGCTATTTGATACGCCTAGTTAATTTTTGATTTCCTTTCCTTATTTAATCCGTTAATTAAATGCCAGCTCAGTGATGGCACTGAAATAGACAGAAGAATAAGACGATGAATGATAATGAATTCGTGTTGGCTTGCTGGAAGTGAAATTTCTGATCAGTTTGGATGTTCTTGCTCTTCGTATCTTTTTTGTATTTGAAATTCAAGTGGCACAACCATTTACATCAAATATATATTTCCAACTTTACGTCAACTATTATCCGAAACTACTTTCTTTTTTTTTAACGTACAAGAGTTAGTACTTGAACAAAATTTAACGTTACCGGTTATTCTTTTTTCATCAGAATACAATATGACTAAATCTCCACAAAAATAAAAGTAAATTTATTCATTTTAGGACATGTATAAAGGACTAAATATACGTAAGACGGGGGAAAACATATGGCCCAATGTAAAATATTTGGCCCATTTGGAAAAGCAATTTAATGGACATGGATTGCTGCAAAGGGCTGGGCTGACTCGTCGAGGACAACAGGGCCATTGACATTGTCGTAGATTGTTACACAAATAGCCCGTCAAATCTAATATTTTTCTTTCGAGTCAGTATACATAGATTATATATTGATTATACACAGTTATATATATACTTTATATGAATTGTATATATATTATTCATCTGCCTACTGATTTTAGTTTAAGATATTAGGTAGACAGCTATTTGTGTTAATTCTTCATGTTATATATTATAAACTTAGTTACCCCGTTTATAAAGATTATCGCTTAATTTTATACAACAACAATAACAAACCCAGTGTAATCCCACAAACGGGGGTTGAGGAGGATAGTGTGTACGCAGACCTTACCTCTACCTTCAAAAAGGCATCACTTAATTTTTTATATATAATTACCATTTTTATTATAAGTAATGTATTAAACGCTTATTCCTACCGTAGTCTCTCCCCCTCTTTCTCTTTCTCAGGCCTGATAGTTTATTCAATTAAAAGATTCTTCAAAATTCATTAAAACAACTCCAGTAGATCCTAATTTGGTACTTTTTTCGGTCCACACTAAGTGACTTTTTTGGCTTTGGCACACCCTCAATAAAATACAAACTTTTAGAAAATAAATAAGTATTTGGACTAAATTGCCGTTAATTAAATTTTGCATATTGTTAACTTGACACATTGAAATATGTAAATAGGGACAAATTTGAAAAACTATAATTAATTCATTCTTGATTATGTAAAAAAGAGAACTTATTTTGGACCAAAATAAAAAGGCCAAAAGATCACTTATTATGGACCAAATGGAGTAACATGTATACCAAGGTAAATAAGAATAGTCCAATCCCGGTATTCCTTTGGATGCATAATAATAATATGTGTAAATATTATCTCTATCTCAATTTATGTAATAGTATTTGATTGGACATCAAGTTTAAGAAATAATTTTTTTTTTGAAACTTGTGATCTAAAATAAGTCATAAATATTTACGTTGTTATAAATTATTTCACTATAGGAAAAAATAAGTATTTTAAAATTAAATTATTATTAAATATAAAAAGAAATCATTCTTTTTTGGACTGACTAAAAAAAAAGGAATATCACATCAATTCGAACAGAGGGAGTAATATATATTGATTGAAATCGAGATATAGAAATAGAGAACATTTTTAGTCTACCTACCGAGAATGAAACGAATAACGGGTAGATTAAGCTGTTGTTGTTGAGTATCAGTAGACTTATCGAGACGACCATAGAGTATTATTGGGTAACATTCAAAAATAGTTAGATTTAAAAGTAGTAATTGAAAAATAGCTATATTTTTAAAAGAAATTGAAATTTAGTTATTTTTTATGTAAAGATAAATCTGAACGAAAATATTATTTAAAATCTGAAAAATATTCCAGCATAATATATTGGAGTTCGAATTTTTTATATGTGAACTTCCAGCATAATATACTGGAGTTCCAGCATAATATGCTGGAAGTTCATACAGAGGTGCACCAGTCTCCAGTATATTATGTTGGAACTTTCCGTGTGCCGGAGTTAGCATAATATGCTGGAAGTTAATACACAGGTGCACCAATCTTTAGTATATTATGCTGGAACTTTTTGTGTTGCAGTAAAATAGTGGTATTTTTCAATGACTTTGCAAATGCTGGCTATTTTTCAGTTACCAGTCCGAAAACTGGCTAGCCCGTGCTATTTTCACAATATTATTGGCAATGATTTTCTAGTTTTTGTGCACCAAAAATGCACGAGTTAATGAGTTTAATGATTGACGGGTTTTGCCAATTTATTATTTGTTTGACTTGAGCGTTTTTGCAAATGACTGAGAATATTCGTTGGAGTTTATATCTCAATTTTTAGGGATGTGGTAAAGATTCGAGTTGATTTTGGTAAAAATTTAGATTAACTATTTATATACAACAACAAATAATATAAACGACATACAATATATATACAACTAACAAAATTTTATATAAGTTGTGTTTTAATTGTAGCTTTTGACCGAATTTTTATATATTTTTATAAATAATTATAATTATTTTAAATAAAAATCTAACTAAAACAGATAAATATTATCCTAATTATATATATATATATATAGGAAAAAATCTCTGCCACCAGTCAGATTTTGTCTTTAATTTTTAAAGTTGTGCAAATATGCTTGAAATTATTCTTCAGGATAATGTCAGATTTGCTCGATCTAACGGTAAGAAAGGAACCTTTGAGCAACAATAAAGTATTATCCGTGTGATTTATAAATTATGAGTTTGAGCGGTGGAAGCAATCGTTAATGCTTGCAATTTCGGTAAGTTGTCTATATCATACTTCTTGGATGCGCTCTTTGCCAAATCCTGCACGAATATGAGATGCTTTAATTTGTGTATTGGGCTGCTCTTAAAATACTCAACCTTAAAGACAAAACCTGAAAGCGAATGCGAGAAAGATGTCAAAAATCTGCTTAGGGTCAGATTGGAGGAGAGGAGAGGGCAGAGAAGAAAACGTCCTTCGCGCAAGTTTTTTTGCTTCCTGCGTCCTTACTAGTAAAAAAAGAGTTCCGCTCACTTCATCCCTCTCCTTTCAGTCGAGTCACTTCGTCCCTTTGAGGGAGGTTTAGCCTAGCCTTCAGGTCCTATAAAAAAATGGAGCTTACCGAGCTGAGGGTTTATGGAATTGAGCCTTCTCATCAGTTGCAGGGTTTGGTGGCCCGAAATTGACTTGGCTTCGCCAAAAGGCCTCATCTCTAAAAGCCCGGCTCGCGAGGCGTCCCTCTCATTAGCATGTCGTATAACGTTTACAGTAGACTACAAAATTTTAGATCGTTTCTCATAAGATATACAGTTTAATCAAAAGGGAAATTTAAGATTGTGATATGAAAGATCCATAAGTTACTAGATAAAAGAGATTTTTTACTAAATAGTTGCTTAGAAAGGACAACTGGCGAATTTTTCAAAATTTCAAAGTTATATACTTTAAGAAAACAAAAAATTTCTTTACCAAAAGAAATGCGAAATGTTTTGACATGAGAGAAAAATAGCATACGATCAATACCAAAATCATTAATCCGACCAAATCTTAGAACTCACATGAATATTGGGCCTCCACAACTTCTCCGCTTCTTTGTAGTAACAAATAAATCATGTCTTTTGTTTACGATCCACAGACCATTCAAATTGTCATTCAAAAATCGAGAATTTGAATCTCGTTAAAGCTACCCCTTTGGAACTAGTAACATGATTATGGTCAAAACGTGAGTCCTTTTTTTTTTAAGCAACAACAATAACAACCGAGTGTAATTTTATAAATGAGGTCTGGGAAAGGTAGTGAGTACACAGACCTTACCCCTACTCTAAGGGAGTAGAGAGGTTGTCTCCGAAAGATTCTCGACTCAAGAAAACGAATAGAGACAATCAATCAGTACCATCAACAGAAATCACAAAAATAATAACAGCAACATAAGAACCAGAAAATGAATAAAAAGCAATAATAATAACAAGTAGATAAGGCTTGATACAGGAAAAACAGAAGAGTTTTTTTTAAGGGAACACACATTTAATAAACAATCAAGCTAAAATGGAGTTACATCAGGAAAATGTCCTTATTTTCTAAATAAGAAAGTATCAAAACAAAAAATAAAAGCTAAAGATGATGAATATGAATTTCTAAGTAACACGAGTTGCATACGATAAAGAAGAAAATTAGTACTCTACCTTCGTGGCAGGTAGGACAAAATAAGTCAAGTTATAAGGGATAAAAAAAATTAAAACCAAGTAGCAGCAGATGGAAGGCTTTAATTTTCTATCACATTCCCTTCCTTATTCTCTAACTTCTAAAACAAAATAGCAAATGTAGTAAAGGAAAATGTCAAAGAATCATAAAAGGGGCCTAAGATTAGATTTCATCACAAGTAAACTAGTCCCCATAGCATCAAATATGCAAAGAAAATATAATACAGGTGTACCATTTTCCTCCGCCCGTGTGTCATCTCTTAAATATGAGCATCTGCAAAGTCGACGGAACAAAGTTTAGAATATGAAAGGTTCACATTGTTTTAATCAATCAACTAATTAGTATCTTCCCATAAATCATATAAGAGATTTGGTACATTGCACTGAATCCACCTTACGCAGAAATACTTGAAGGGAAGAAAGTAAAAGCTGCACTGATTAATATATTGTAGACTATTTTTGTATTATAAAATAAAAGATGACAGTATTTAATAAATTGTTGTACAATTAAATTACTAATAGCAAAAGGCTATAAAGAGAAGAGAAAGTCTGTAATAAAAATACTCATCGCGAGGTTCATTGAGGTTTCATGTTTTAGGACACGCCTGCTGGTTATTGGGAAACATGCACGTGTAATTAAAAGCGGATGTAAATTAACGGATTAACGTTTGATACGAAATATATATATATATATATATATAATATGCATAAAAACTTACTAAAATTTTAAAAAAATTTATAATTGAACTCATAGTTTTATCAATATAATAATTTAATACTTTAAATTTTAAAAGATGAACTCATTAAATTTAAAACTTAAATTACCTGTCCGTTAGTGTTTAATGTACAATGGGGCAGGGGTTCAACGGCTGACCACGATTCAAGGGCAGCGTTGCTTCGTCTGGGAGCAGAAATCGCCTTTCAATCTGAGCTCATTACTCTCTTTTAATATTTACCGCCTCAACCCCCCGTCTACTTTTCCGACATCTGTGTGGGAGTTGTCTTACCTTTCTCTTTTCTCCACATTATATATTATACGCCTGCTGTCAAATGAAAGGGCAAATAGAACATCACCATTTACCGCTCCCACAGACGAATGTAATTACTGAAGTAACATCTGGATTTACAGAAAACGATATGATGAAACTTAAAGGGTACAAAAGGAAATTGGACCTTGTCACGCCTCCGCGATGATGATTGATAAACGAATGAGGGGTAGATTAAGGTCCCACCCCCCATGATTCTTTTAACAAGTTACAGTAGTAGAAGTGAAGAAAACGACAAAAGAATTTGCCAGAAAACGTTAAGCATCTTATGACGTGACCTCAATGTTTTTCATAATAAGAAAAAGAGCAAAATCTCCCCCTAATTCCTAGTTTGAAGCAAGTGAGAAAGGGCAAAAATTCTCAAAGCACAATAACACTGGTACTTCACATAACTTTTGTACTAATTCAATTAATATATCACATATCTATTCAATACATAATAATTTTTCTTAATTTACTTGACGGATTCGATTGACCTAAAAATTGATGGTACACTACTATAATCAATTTTTAATTAATTAATATATATTTACTATTTCATAGTAATAAAATTAATATTGTTTTAACGGCCCCAAAATATCTCTTGTAGGGTAACATGGTTTTAAAATTGAAGCCAAAAGAATGGAGTGGGTCCGGGCAGGGGGCCCGCATCCTGCTCGGCCCGTTGTAACTTTTGTTGCGCTTTAGAAGGCAAAGCATCTCATGTGCCGTTAGGTGGCAAGTCTTGGGAATACTATACTTCCAGCTCCAGGCCACCTTTGGACACTTCCTTCAGTACCTTTTCTTTTACTTCTTGCCCTCCAATATCTCCTAATATTACTATCCGATGCCATCTAACCATCTTAGTTCTATAAATTCATTTTTTTTTAATTTTTTTTATCTATAAATTCATTTAGCTTCGTAGTTTCCTCCCTTAAAAAGTTTATGTACCACAGATAATTGATTATGTTTCTATGACTATAATGGTAAAGATGTAAATAATGATAAAAAATAAGGATATAATTGTAGGAAGTGTAAGCAATAATTAAAAGAAAAAAAAATAGGGCAAGATACAAAGAATTCTTGGCCAATAGATTCACTTGCACCAAATTCAGAAACCATGGTTTTTTTATACTTTACACTTGTCTCTAAGAATCGCCTACCCAACCTTTCTTTATAACCACCTCTCTTCCAAACCCCATTTCTCCAAACATTTTTCCACTTCCCCATTCTCTCTACATACCAAACAAGGAAATTAAATGGACACTACAACAAGAAGAGGGTCTTTTTTCTTTGACAAAAACAATGGTCTTGCCTCTCTAGCTATATTAGAAGCTGAGATTTCAGAGAACAATCATAATCACAAACCATTGATTACTAGGCCTCTTTATTATACTGCTTTACAAAGGAAGAGCAGCCTTAGGAATTTTGCATCCATTTCCTCTTCGTCTTCTTCTTCTTCTTCTTCAGTGTCATCTCCAAAATTGGCTGGTGGCAGAAGGTTTTGTGAAACTAGATTTGAAGAACCACAACCCCATTTCTTGGAAGCTTGTTTTCTTTGCAAGAAACAACTTGGTAGTAACAAAGACATCTTCATGTACAGGTTAGTTTCTGCTTCATTCTTTACATAGTTCAAATCAAATTGAAATAGTATACTTTTTCATGGGGAGGATGGATTTTCTTAAAATATCAGCTGGTTATCTTTTATTCAAGAAATGATGGTGGAATATATAGGAATATTTAAACTTATGTTTAGAAAAAAGAAAAATAAAGCAATCTTTTTACAGAAACTGTGTAAAGAAATTTCTTGATTACTGATAGACCAGATCATAAGTGAATTGTTTATAGCAAGCGTGGTTAGGCTTTTATTACTATATTGGACATTTGAATGAGTACAGGAATTTATTTGTTCTCTATTTTTATGATGCAGAGGAGATACTCCATTTTGTAGTGAAGAGTGCAGGCAAGAACAGATGGAAATGGATGAAGCCAAGGAGACAAAATTGAATCTTTTAGCTTCTGTAAAGGCCTTGAGAAAAAATGACCAGAGAAATTCCAGCAAAACACAAAATTACACTTTCCCCAAAGACACGGTAGCTGCTGCTTGAGTAAACAAATTGGCAAAAAGAACAACACTATAGGATGGAATTGAAGAAATTAAAGCTCATTCCATCAATTATCACATACAGCAAATAATCAAAGTAAGAAAAAGAAAGAGCTACCAATGAGACAAAGAGCTCATTAGGTGAAACCTAAAAGCGTCCTCGTTATAGAGAAGGATGAAGAAGTAGAATAGTTTATTATGACACGAGTCTTTAATTCCTTTCCATTTTTTCCTTTTGTTAATTATTTTTTAAAATCATTATGTAAATGATGATATCGAAGTGGAGGGTTTTTTTTTTTTTTTTTTTTGGGCTATATAATAACGAGTTAACGACAGTGGCTCCTTTTTTGGTGAGCTACTCAAGTCTGTTTTTTCTTTCTAAAGTTGTGAAGCAAGGATGAATTTCTAGTTTTCACAACTTCCTCCATAATTATTTTTCTACTTATTTCATTTCAATTTATGTTGATAAGTTATAAGCTCGAGAAAAAAATTATGTTGATGTTCAATTCCTTCTTTAAAGACTATTCCTTTTATACCAACACGTATCGTGTGTTATGTTTACTATCCTTCATCTCACCTTGACCTGTACTTTCAAATTGTCACTCAACTGGATAGTTGAACCATACATAATAATTGATATTACAAATTAGTTTCTCGTTAATTAGGGCTACCCTCTTCGGACTATGCACGTGATTATCAGATTAGTCCCATGTTCGATGGCTTATATACCCCTAGTTTGACCGATAGTATACCATACATATTCGTGCAGAGAAATGATACTTAGAAAAATTTAATAAGTCAATAAAAGACAAAAAGCATCAAAAGAATACAACAAGAAAATACTCCTATAAAAGAATCATAAAAGGTGGTTAATTAGGATTAGATTTCATCAAAATACTAGCTAGTAGTACGTAATTACGTAATCCTCCTAGCTAGCAGCAAATATGCAAACAAAACAATGCAGGTGTACCATTATACCGGTGTGTCATCTCCTGACTGTGACAATTTCAAAGTCGACAGAGTAAGTTAAGAATATGAAAGTGGAAAGGTTCATTAACTTAATCAACTGTAGTTAGTATCTTCTCGTTAAATCACATAAAGCTAAGGAGCTCTGGAACATTGCATGAATGCCACCTTAAGGAGTATAGCGAAATACTTGAGGAGAAGAAAAGTATTTTATATGGAAAGATGCTAGAGGAGGAGAACACTATTCTCATCTATATTATTTATCTTTTTAGGTTTATATATATATATATAGATATATATATATATATATATATATATATATATATATATATAGATATAATTAGTAGGATTAATCGTAAGTATTTGTCTAAATTATTTTCTATCTCTCTTTAAAAATCTCACTTAATCAATTCTTTATTAATTGAACCAGTTAGGATAAATCCCGAAAATTGTAATAAAGCTTCTTATTCTTATAAAACGTCAAATATGTTAAAATAAATTTCGTTTTCTAAAAGTATTAAATTTGGCGTTGAAAGTAATATTTTAAATTGTAAACGATGAACATACGGAATTATGGATCATTAAATTACTCATTGCAAAAGGATAAAGAGAAAAGCCAGGTCCATTGCGATTTGGGAGGATTATTGAGGTTTTGAGAATATGCAGAGGCATAGAGTTTTGCTATATTGTTTGATTGGGTATATAAAGCTAACGATGAAATAAAAAAATTATGATCTTAAATATGCCATAATATTTGTGTGGTTATAAAGTTTATTATTAAAATAAAATAAATATTTCAAATTAATATGTTTGTAAATTTATTTAAAAATATATTTATGGAGGGAGTATATAATTTTCTTTCTTCTCCGTTTTTTGATAATCAGGAAACTTCCATCCGATGCAATAAAAAGTGGGAGTAAAACTTTTGGAAGATCTGATAATGAAACTTTACCAACCCAAATTCACATACCCAAGACAGTCAAAGAAAGAATATGACACTCATGTTCAAAGTGAAAAAGAAACTAGACAAGTGTAGGAATTAAACTGATTGTTGCTCAAGACGATCCAAGTGTTTTACTATCTTCTTGGGCACTATTTTGCCTTTTCGTACCAGTTCTTCAAACCCATTAAAATATTTTCTATATTCATGTCGATCTGAGAGAAACAAAAATTTCATTCTCTTATTAATCCATATTATATTAAAACACTACAAAAAAAATTGGTCAATTATGACGGTTTATTTACGGGATCATAAAAAACTCCTACTATATATTTGTTTTGTGGTGTTTGAATCAACCCCCACAAAATAGTTCTTACTGTGACGGTTTAAGTGTGGAGGTCGTAATATATTCAATTCGTAGCGTTTGTTCTCACCTCCTCAAAAATTTTCTTATTATGGCAGTTTCTTTGTGAAGGTATCAATTCTAGGTGTTTGAGAATTTGTTGCAATTTGATACAAGTTAATAATTATTAACTCATGAAGAATTTTAGTTATTTTTTCCACCTTATTTCTTTAAAATTAAATCAAATTACGTCTTTTAGTTAAAACTTTGCGAATTAATTCAATTTACGTCAATATCTATACCTTCTAGTTTGTAATCTTTTTCTCCTCTCTTTCTTCAACTACAAAAAAAAAAAAGTTTTCCATTATTTCTCTATGTCTTTTCTATGATTGCCGTTGTGCATTTCGTTAATTCATTTTTCTATCTTTAGCAAAAAATAATAACGACTTCTATTTCATTTCTTCCTCGTATGTTTTTTATTTATAGATTTATACGAAATGTCTACCCATGAATACTAAACATAATTTCTAATCACGTGAGTATCGTGAAACTTTAGGTGCAAAAAATAAAATTTAACTGACGTTGGACCACAATATTGGGTAACAAAAGAACAATGCAAGATGAGCCATAACAAAAGTTGAAGCGTGGCTCAACAAAAGCAAGAAATGATCGTTGGTTCAATTTGGTCTCACCGTCACAAGCGATCCTTGTCTCCAAAGAAGAAGGGAACAATATAGAGAATTGAATACATTAGGTACATGTGCATGAAAAAAAAAGCTCTCTTCTCGCGCGACTGTGAGCATCCATGGCTGCCAATGCCTCTTCCCAGCTATTGGCTGTGGGAGAGCCAAATAAACAAACCCAAAAGGTGCGTCTACCAAAGGCACGTACAACCATCCAAACATCATCCCAAAACAAGCACGAAATTGCTCCAAATCAGCAAAGCAAAAACGCGACTACTGTAGCAGTTCATCGCATCAACGATTCAACATCTCTACAGTTCTTTCCTGGTAGGAATTCTAATCCCCCGACATCAGGCGCACATCCTAACAACAAACAATCAGAAGCTGAGCAACAACAACCAGCAAATTCTGCCGAGAATTGTGAACAACAGAGCAGTTTCGTACATCAAGCTCAGATAAACCAATTAGCTCAAAATCGATGCCAATCAATTCTTGCTGCTGAGAATACTGTTTCCCGACCCTCAAAACCAATTCTCATTGAGGCAATCTCCATAACATTAACAAAAAGGTGTCGCTGCAGAGTCGAGCACGCTGGATGTTCGACAAAATGTTAAAACTACATCAGCAGCCCAATTGCATGATACTGTTGCTCCTCAGTTGTTGGCAGTGGGTGAGCCAACTCAAAAACATACAGAAACAGGTTATCCAAAGCAGTCATATGCTGCACAACTTAATCCGAAACAATCTGCCGCAACCTCATCAAAATAGAGTTACTCCTTGTTACTTTGGTTCATGGTGAACCAACAATAGAATTCACCATTGACGAAGTTAACGAGTTCATAATTCTTTCTTTGAAGTATTTCGTCGAGCACCCAATTCTTTAGTTTCAATCTCCCTGCCAAGTGCCAAGTGCCACGTTTTCATTGCTAGCTACTGGAACAAGTTGTGTGGATATCCTATTTTCATTTTGAGTTGGCATCTCCAGTTGTCGAGCCTCGTTGAGTTCAAGAGCGGCAAAAACATTCGTGCTGTTAAAATCGCTGGGGGCAATTTGTCGAGCACCTGGACTCAAATGACCTGTTAATGCATCCTTCTTTGTGGGTGATTTTCTAGATTTTACCACATTCCAAACCTCACCCATTTTAGTTGTAGCTTCTCCTTTACCTTCATCAATGTTTCCAACATCTTTAAAAACCCCATGTATATCCTGATGCCCATTCTTTTGTACCCCAAAGGCTGGGCCTCACCACCATATCAAGGACATTACTGGGAGTTGTTACAACAGCAGCAGCCAAATCTCGATTAGCAGTAGCGTTGTGGATGTCTGCAGTTGCTGTATGCATTCTTGCAAACAAAGTAGAAGCAGGGATAATAGTTGGAGCTTTTGATACCCTCATAAATTCATCCTGTCGTTCAGCATCAACATTAGTAAGTGGGCCATTTACTGCTACATTATTTCCAGTAACAGCATTAGTAGCACTGTCTACAACAGTTTGCAACACATGCTGCTTGCCAGTGTTGTGATCTTGTTCTGCTATTTCTACCAGACCCTGGGCGGCTCGTTTAGCATTCAAGAAGTGTCGAGCATCACCTTTTAACTGTTCGACTTTGTTCTCGTTACTTGCTGGCAAATCGAGATCGACTTTTGCGATAACATTTCCTCCAGAATTTCCTTTCAAAGTTCGACATGCTCGTTCGTCATGCCCTTGATGTTTGCAATAACAACAATATTTTGGTAAATTGTCATAAACAATATCCTGGTAAAACACGACAGATTTTCCAGTGGCTTTGTCTACTATCAGAGCCAGCCCATCCTTTCGGAGGGAGGAACAGTTTACTAAATATGTCTGAGTCATTTCCATCATCCTCTTCCTTAGCAAAAATGAATATGTCTCCTACTCTATATAAAACCCTGTCCAAAAAATATGATTATCTCTATGAAGTAGATATCCTACCCGATGAACAAAAAGTATCTTCAACTGAACTACCTCTCATAAACCCTTACTCAGCTTTCGCCAAAAGATCATTTGCACCCTGGACACAAATTCGTTCCCTAGTCCAGCACAGACCAAAAGGAGTCAAGGAATATGTTACTGCCTCAAAACTTGACCAGCATCCTATTCTTGCCACTCGAGAGGAACAATTTATCACTCTTAAATCCCAGATGATTTTCCCAGGCAATGGAGAGATCATGGGTTTACCCATATCCATTTTGGTGCTATCCGAATCGCTTTAACATATCACGGAAGAAAAGGTCAACCTGTTGTAGCTCGACTTTCTCTTCTAGATACAAGATACTTGGAGTACCAACATACAAATTTGGGTACTGCAGAAGTTACCTTGAATGCTGGGACAGTCTTCATCACAATATTTCCAAATTTCAACATGTCCCTTTATGATCCATACCTAACCGAAGCACTAAAAATCCAAGTCCAAATCCAAGGAGCCCCTCAAGCCAAAGATTCCATCCAAGCCACTTTTCATCACCAAATGGCATGGCGAGTCCAAAATCATGCCATGGATCTTTGCCTTCCCGGAGGAGAAAATGCTTTACTCCTAAATATTGATGCTACCGAAGGAAACACCATGTGCACCTAAATACCTAGACAAATTTCAAGAGATGAACTTGCCAAAATTCTTCCTGATTCCTGGATCACAAATTATGAAAAGTTAAGAGAACCGGAGGAATCCCTACAATCTAGTGAACCAACTTTTACCAAAAGAAATGACAAAACCGTTTGCATAAGCTTCGACCATTCCCACCTCAAAAAACCCAATAAAACCATCTTTTCTTGCCAAATGATCCAACCCAAAGATACAACAGATACATACCCTGAACCTGATGAAGAACTCTTTTGGAATATACAAAGCATCATGGAAGAACATGACTCGTGTCAAAGTTTTGACAAAAATGGAAAGAATACTTGGTGGTTCAAATGCCCCTTTACGGGACACTGCCCTTGGGATCTTGATTGCGACTGTCAAGACTGTTTAGAAGATCCAAATGGAGAATATTATGAACACCACCAGCGTCATGGGGAAAGGTTCGGCCTCAACAAAACCAAACCAAAATCCAAGAAAAAGGGGAAAAGCACTGAAAAATAATTTCGAGCGAGATATGAAAATAAAGACCCTTCAATTGGCTCATTAAGCCGTCCAGGTAAATACGAATTTCTTGTTAGTTACAAACCCCAGGAATGGCCGAAATTATCAGAAAAATTCACTCCAAGTTGGGAGGATAGTGAAACTACACCCAAACCCAAATCACCACCAGTCCATACCTCACAACCCAAAAAGTCACCTGAACCTAAAACTTCACCAATTCCGAAAATCACAAATCCCCCATAACCACAGATATTCATGCTAAGTCCTTCAAGCTCCAGCCATACCCAAGACTTTCCTTCACTATAACCTTTTGAAAAGGAGGGAATAAGCCATGCTCCAAAAATTCCCAAGAAAAACGTAGTACTACCTACTGGAGAAAAACCCCCTACAAGTGACATCGAGGCAACAATAAACTGGCAATCCGAAAACGCCATCTGCCAAAACAAGGTGCTGACCAACATTGGCAACTCCATAAAGAACGTGGCCTATACACAAAATAAAATGATGAGCAAAGTGGAAACAATAGAGAAAAAGATGGAGCAAACATCGTCTCGCCATGAAGGACTAATCAAAATATTGGAACTAAGGTTGGCAAATTTGCAATACGAGATTTGTCCGCCAGGAACTTCACTTTTCCAATTCTTCCAACAACAACAAAAGGAGACGATTTCCATCAAAGAACAGATTCAACTCTTGAGAAATGACTACTATAAGCCACAAACAACCCCGGTTGTCCCTTCAAAACCTACTTTCTTCTCTATGTCTCCACAACTATATTCCCCACCTAAATTAGACAACACCTTTTCTACTTTTCCATCTACCTCACAAAATCCATTCTCTTTCACCCAACCCTTAAAAGAAGAACAGGAGTTTGATATCGCAAAATTGGTTTGGTAAAGAAAAGATGCACTTGTAGCACAAAAACAAACCAAGAAAAGGCGAGACCAAGGGGAAAGTTCAAAAGGGTCCAACCCCGAAAATCTGATGATTTCCGACCAGAAGGCTCCAGACCTCTATGTCTCCCAGCCAAGATGCATATCAGAAGAAGATACTCCATGGTCAGAATCTCTGAATTCATCAGAAGATGAATCAATGGAAGATAGCTCTCAATCAAGCAATGAATCCACAACAAACTCTTCCGAAGATGACAATCCTCCAATATTTGTAAACCAGCCAAGAGAGCCAGGAGTATCTGAAGTAGATGACGAATGAGAAGGAATGACAAATGAGCCAATCCCAGAAAGAAGATATGAGCCCATGGCGTCCAAGCCAGTTGGAACCGGTTTCCATACTTTCACCTTGGACGATGTCAAGGTTTCAAAATGGCCTCAAAGGATCCAAGACTTCTATACTTGGATGGTGACCAAAAATTTAGCAGAACAAGAAAAGTATGTCATCTTGTCAGAACTCACTTCACGATTCTCAGGAATCCTCAGAGATTGGTGGAACTCACTTGGATTTCAAGACAAAAATACTTTTCTTACTTCCCAAGATTTTGCCTTCAACATCTGGATCCTACATGAAGTTTTCTGCGGAGATACTGGCCAAAGACAGGATAAAATGCGAAGACAACTCTTCGAGATGAAGTGTGTGTCATTCGACAGAAATGATATTGACAGACATTTTCAAAAAATGGCCAATATATACGTTGAAATCGGCGGAGACATCAATCTGAAGCAAGCCTTTGTCTCTTCCCTTCCAAAGTTATTGGCAAGCCAAACCATGACCATCATTGAAGAAAAGTTCCAGTCCATAACCATCCCACAAATTGGTTACATCAGGCAGGCTATTTTCGTCGCATTGGATGACATTTGCACGAAGCGCTCAGCCTTAAAGCAAATTATCCAGCACAATCCAGCACTTGACAAAGCATGCTGCAAAACTGATCTAATCACCGGATCAGGATGTTCCTGCAGCACGTTCAGACAACGGAAAGAATTCAGGAGGTTCAAATGGCCAAGAATTCTAGATGGAAGATCAAGATCCAAGAGGCGCACAAAATATTTCAGACGCAGAAGGCCA
Source organism: Nicotiana obtusifolia (assembly GCA_002018475.1). Taxonomy (NCBI): domain Eukaryota; kingdom Viridiplantae; phylum Streptophyta; class Magnoliopsida; order Solanales; family Solanaceae; genus Nicotiana; species Nicotiana obtusifolia. Next base: position 62,613 of record MCJB01038467.1, read on the forward strand.
GGAAATTTTCACAGGAAGGACAGATGCTTTATTTGCCATAAGATTGGACATTTCGCAAGAAATTGTCCCCAATCAAGAAGATCTGTCAAACTCCTTGAAGAGATTGAAGATTACATTGGCATACATCTTGTAAAAGAGGAGGACCTTGAATCCATATTCTCTGTGGATGAAGAACCCAATGAAGAAACTATATTCTCTCTCGACATCTATGAAGATCAAGGCAATGATCAGTACCAAATTTCAGAACCAGTGATCAAGGCCCGAGAGGAGATCAATGCTCTCACAGTCATTCCAGAAGTAGAACTCAAAGTCTATTCATCCAAATGGGATAAACCAGCTCGAGTTATCGCTTTCATCGACACTAGAGCTGCATCCTCACTCATAAATCCTGCTGTTCTCCTTGAAGATCAATGGGTGCCGCATTTTAAGGATTTCAACACTGCATCAAATGCAATCTTAACCACAATTGTCATTACAAAGCACCCGGTCACAATTGAGTTCTTTCCAGCATTGAAGTACAAAACCAAGCTGCTAGGATCTGATGTGCCTGGAAAAGATCTTATTATTGGATTCGACATTTACAGGCAACTTAGGGATCAACTCCAGATCAAGGCTAATAGGATAGCTTTTAAAAAGCAGTTCAGACCTTATTCTGAGATTCCAAGGCTATTCCAAATCACCGATGACAAACAAATCAAAGAGATTGAGCAGAATCTCATTGAACATTCATGTGCTGAATCCCACAAGGATTTCATGAAGAAAGGAAAAAGCCCATTATGGAAAAACCAAGAGTTTTTTATCAAGCTCCCTTTCAAGAAAAATGAAAACATCAATCCGACAAAAGCCAGTCATTCAGGCATGAATCCAGATCATCTTCAGCTTGCAAAGAAAGAATGCAAAGAACTTTTGGAATTTGATCTAATAGAGCCATCGGATTCACAATGGGCATGCGAAGCATTTTATGTTAACAAAAGAGCTGAGCAGACAAGAGGAAAACTCAGGTTAGTTATTAATTACCAGCCACTAAACCATTTCCTCCAAGATGATAAATTTCCCATACCAAATAAACTCACTTTTTTCTCCCACTTAGCCAAGGCCAAATATTTTTCCAAGTTTGATTTAAAATCTGAATTTTGGCAATTAGGAATCCACCCTGAAGAACAACCCAAAACGGGATTTTGCATCCCCGATCATCACTTCCAGTGGAAAGTCATGCCCTTCTGGTTGAAAACTGCACCCTCTTTGTTCCAAAAAGCCATGATAAAAATCTTTCAACCCATCCTCCATACCTCCTTAGTTTACATTGATGACATCCTGTTATTTAGTGATACATTGGAAGAACATGTCAACTTGCTTCGTCAATTTGAGACATTAGTAGCACAATACGGAATCATGCTCTCAGCAAAAAAATATGGTTCTTGCTCAAAAGGAGATTGATTTTCTTGGAATGCATTTTGCCCAAGGTGAATACAGTCCAGGATCGCATATATGTCAGAAATTACTTAAATTTCCAGATACCAACCTCACAACAAAGCAGATCCAACAGTTCTTGGGTGTAATAAATTATGTAAGAGATTTCATCCCAAATATCTCTACATACATTTCACCGCTCACAGGGATGCTCAAGAAAAATGCACCATCATGGGGAGTGAAATAGGATGAAGCAGTCAGAAAAATAAAGGAGATATGTAAAAATATTAAGTCTCTCTACATCCCTTCAGATGAAAAAAATATACTGCCTGCCATGAATATTGGAGTGTTGTTCTGTTTGAAGAAATAGATAGCCAGTGGAAAATATGCGGATACGCAAGTGGAAAGTTTAAAGATACCGAGCAACATTATCACTCCACCTACAAACAAATTCTTGCAGTAAAGAATGGAATTAAGAAATTCAATTTCTTCCTTATCCATACAGAATTTCTAGTAGAAATAGATATGAAGGCTTTCCCAAAAATGATCCGGATAAATTCAAAAATTATCCCTAATCCTCAGATTCTCAGATGGGCGCAATGGGCTCTCCATACAAGTTTCAAGTCAAGCACCTGAAAGGAAAGGATAATATTCTCGCAGATTTTCTATCACGACCGGAAGAATTCTCAAAAAGATTTTCTCCAGCAAAACTGAAGCCAAACAGCCACATCTTTATGTTTTCAAACACACCGGGAACTAGTTCATTAAAGCCAACAGATCATCCACCGGTGTTGTTCAACCTCATGGATCCCTTTGATCCGTCAATTATTATGGAAAGAAGAACTTATTATGAGCTCCAAGTTTTCCGGCAATATGGAGGATCCATTCTCAAGCCTTATGGTGTCAATCCAGAATATCCGTTCTGCCATATATTCATAGTTCAAGCCAAAGATTTTCCACAAGAATTATTATGGTTTTTTTGGTACCTATGCCATCAGTATTGTATTTTCATGGAATTCAAATGCAACGTCTTCAAGGAATTTGATACCATTGCACCACCCCTTAGAGTATTTTTACTATGGTTCAAGCCTAGAAGATATTGGACGAAATATTTTAGTGATTCCTACGCAGCAAAAATATTCATGTTTCATAGGCCAGTGAAGATCATTAATGGAAAAGTCCAGGCGCAAGCAGAGGCATCATTCTGGTGGAAATTTTCCGTGTCTATTTTATCAATGGAGGAAGAGTACAACGAGGCACAAAGAATCATTTTTCAGCAAAATAGGTGCATCCCAAAAGAGATATGGCCAAAAGAATGGGCAAGCTGGAATTATACCAACAACCATCCTCACTGGGAAAGAGTCCGGGAAGCAGCAAAGGAGTATCAAACACATATGAAATCATCCGAGAAAAGATCACTAAAGACATTTCCAGATTAAAGTTGCGGATTACATCTCTCAGTCCAAAGGGAAAAGAAAATAGCAGTGAAGAACCATCAAGTTCCAGGCGTTACTTCACAAGTCTTCGAAAAGATGCCTGGAAGACAATTCTATGATCAATAAAGGATAATTGTCTTAATCCTTGCTAATCCCACCTTAATCCTCCATTACCAACCCAAAAATCCTCAAAAATATCCTACCTATGCCAAGATAAATTTCCACATCTTTCTATACTATCCGGGCCCCACTTTACGTTGTTTTCCTACCATAATCCTCCAAAAACTCTCAAAAAATATCCTACCCATGCCAAGACAAATCTCCACATCTTTCCATGCTATCCGGGCCCCACTTCACCTTGTTTTCACATGCTTCCACATGCCTCCACATGCTTCTTCACATGCAGCACAGTACATTCACATGGCGTCACATGCTCCCTCATGCTTTCACATGCTACACCATGTATATTTCACCCCGTTCACATGTTTTCAGTTGTTTTTAGTGGTTTTGCCTAAAGT